>SJYC01146702.1:0-25764 GCA_006408675.1 Madoqua kirkii | reverse complement strand
ATGGACTCGTTGGCTCTCCTTGCAGTCCAAGGGACTCTCAAAAGTCTTCTCCAACACCACAGTTCAAAAGCATCAATTCTTCAGCACTCAGGTTTCTTCACAGTCCAACTCTCACATCCATACATGACCAATGGAAAAACCATAGCCTTGACTAGACAGACCTTTGTTGGCAAAGTAATGTCTCTGCTTTTCAACATGCTGTCTAGGTTGGTCATAACTTTTCTTCCAAGGAGTAAGCATCTTTTAATTTCATGGCTGCAATCACCATCCGCAGTGATTTTGGAGCCCCCCAAAATAAAGTCTGACACTGTTTCCACTGTTTCCCCCATCTATTTCCCATGAAGTGATGGGACCAGATGCCATGATCTTCGTTTTCTGAATGTTGAGCTTTAAGCCAACTTTTTCGATCTCCTCTTTTACTTTCATCAAGAGGCTTTTTATTTCCTCTTCACTTTCTGCCATAAGGATGTTGTTTTTTCGTCTGCGTATCTGAGGTTATTGATATTTCTCCCAGCAATCTTGATTCCAGCTTGTGCTTTTTCCAGCCCAGCATTTCTCATGATATACTCTGCATATAAGTTAAATAAGCAGGGTGACAATATACAGCCTTTACGTACTCCTTTTCCCATTTGGAACCAGTCTGTTCTTCCATGTCCAGTTCTAACTGTTGCGTCCTGAACTGCATATAGGTTTCTCAAGAGGCAGGTCAGGTAGTCTGGTATTCCCATCTCTTTCAGAATTTTCCACAGTTGATTGTGATCCACACAGTCAAAGGCTTTGGCATAGTCAATAAAGCAAAAATAGATGTTTTTCTGGAACTCTCTTGCTTTTTCCATGATCCAGTGGATGTTGGCAATTTGATCTCTGGTTCCTCTGCCTTTTCTAAAACCAGCTTAAATATCTGGAAATTCATGGTTCATGTATTGCTGAAGCCTGGCTTGGAGAATTTTGAGCATTACTTTACTAGCGTGTGAGATGAGTGCAATTGTGCGGTAGTTTGAGCATTCTTTGGCATTGCCTTTTTTTGGGATTGGAACGAAAACTGACCTTTTCTCGTCCAGTGGCCACTGCTGATTTTTTCAAATTTGCTGGCATATTGAGTGCAGCACTTTCACAGCATCATCTTTCAGGATTTGAAATAGCTCCACTGGAATTCCATCACCTCCACTAGCTTTGTTTGTAGTGATGCTTTCTAAGGCCCACTTGACTTCACATTCCAGGATGTCTGGCTCTAGGTGAGTGATCACACCATCATGATTATCTTGGTCGTGAAGATGGTGGCAGCAGGGAGGAGCTACCCCACATCTGAGGTCAAGGGCAGCAGTCGAGAGTGCCTGGCTGTGACAGCGTAGGAGCAGCCGAGAGGAGCTACCCCATGTCCGAGGCCAGGGGCGGTGGCCAGGAGGAGCAACCCCACATCCAAGGAGCAGTGGCTGCGCAGGCGCAGGAGGACCTAGAGGAGCTATCCCACGTTCAAGGTCAGGAAGGGCGGCAGTGAGGAGATACCCCTCGTCCAAGGTAAGGAGCAGCAGCTGTGCCTTGCTGGAGCAGCCGTGAAGAGATAACCCATGTCCAAGTAAGTAAGATACCCCACGTCTACCTAAGTAAGACAGTTGGTGTTGCAAGAGGGCATCAGAGGGCAGACACACTGAAAGCATACTCACAGAAAACTAGTCAATCTAGTCATACTAGGACCACAGCCTTGTCTAACTCAATGAAACTAAGCCATGCCTGTGGGGCAAACCAAGATGTGCGGGTCATGGTGGAGAGAGCTGACAGAGTGTGGTCCACTGGAGAAGGGAATGGCAAACCACTTCAGTATTCTTGCCTTGAGAACCCCATGAACAGTATAGTCTGCCTACTAGGTAGAAACAGTTCTAGGTTCCGGAGATGCTGCTGCAGAGGAGTTCAAGTCCCAGGCTTGGAAGGAGCTGCTTCCAGGAGGGAACGCACGTCTGTCCGTGTAGTGTCTTGTGGTCTCTATGCCCCAATCTCTAAGTTAAAGAGTTGGCCTGTTGCATTTATCCCCACCCCAGCTGTTGCCCATTCCCTGTGGAAGTTAAAATAATGCAAGAGCTATGGCTATATTACAGACCCACCGATCAGAACCTGGGGGAGGAGTGTGGACAGATGCTCCTGATAAAAGCTTTTCAGGGGCCACAGGAAGTCAGGGCTGAGACCCGAAACTCCACATACCTTCCAGCTCACTTAATTGTTGCAGGTGCTGGAAACCAGGAAGGGTTCACAGAAGAAATACTGAATTTAGGTTTTGGAGTGAGGCAAAGGGTATACTCTGGGCTTGCCAGGTGGCTCAGTGTTAAAGAACCTGCTTGACAATGTAAGAGACATGTCTTCAATCCAGGGGTTGGGAAGATCTCCTGGAGAAAGAAATAGCAACATAATCCAGAATTCTTGCCTGGGAAATCCCATGGACAGAGGATCCTGGTGGGCTACAGTCCATGGGGTCACAAAAAGTTGGACACAACTGAACGACTAAAAGGGCATACTCTAGCAGGGTGGAAAGGGGACAGGATCACATAGTTTTTCTCTGAAGTCAAAGGGAGGACTTTCACGTGTAAGGCATAAACCTGACCAAAATTTTCCTCTATAAACAGATGATGCCAAAGGCAGTGCTATCAGTTAAGAGGCTAATGGAGATGAAGAGTGTGCCAGAGCTAGAGGCGGGAGTAGTTGGACACAACTGAACGACTAAAAGGGCATACTCTAGCAGGGTGGAAAGGGGACAGGATCACATAGTTTTTCTCTGAAGTCAAAGGGAGGACTTTCACGTGTAAGGCATAAACCTGACCAAAATTTTCCTCTATAAACAGATGATGCCAAAGGCAGTGCTATCAGTTAAGAGGCTAATGGAGATGAAGAGTGTGCCAGAGCTAGAGGCGGGAGAGCACCTCTTCAATTTCCCATCAACGTGGGAATTGATTTAACATTAGAGCTCTTCCTGACACTTGCTCACACCCATTGTTTCTGAAATAAGTGGTAAGGTGGAGTCCAGTTACCCTGAGAAACTTGGTCCCTCTTTCTAGAGCTCTGCTCTGATCAGGCTTTTACTTCAGTGATGGTTTCTTCTCCTCTAAGGCTATGTTGATGAGACAAATATTTAATGTCTTAGCTGTAGTCCCAGTGGGGTAGAGATGCTTCTTAACATTGAAAACTGGAACTAAGAAAATGACCTTTGCCTCAAATGATAATATCCAGGTGCCAGGACAAACCAGTTTTTACAAAACAAGTTTGACTGATTTTAACTTGATCTGTGGAAATAGTATAAATCAAATAGCTTAGACAGTTAACAGAAGATAAATTACTAACATATCAACAACTATAACAATATAATAAGAGCAGCTAGCAATTATTATAAAACTGTTTTAATATAAAAATGGAACAGTTTAGGGACTTCCCTGGCAGTCCAGTGGTTAAGACTTTACCTTCAATATAGTAGGTGAGGGTTCAACCCCTGGTCAGGGAGTTATAACCTCACATGCCTTGAAGTAAAAAAAAAAACAAAACAGACGACAGAAGCAACATCTACTTCTGCTTTACTGACTATGCCAAAGCCTTTGACTGTGTGGATCACAATAAACTGTGGAAAATTCTGAAAGAGATGGGAATACCAGACCACCTAACCTGCCTCTTGAGAAATCTGTATGCAGGCCAGGAAGCAACAGTTAGAACTAGACATGGAACAACAGACTGTCTCCAAATAGGAAAAGAGTACGTCAAGGCTGTATATTGTCACCCTGCTTATTTAACTTATATGCAGAGTACATCATGAGAAACGCTGGACTGGAAGAAACACAAGCTGGAATCAAGATTGCTGGGAGAAATATCAATAACCTCAGATATGCAGATGACACCACTCATATGGCAGAAAGTGAAGAGGAACTAAAAAGCCTCTTGATGAAAGTAAAAGAGGAGAGTGAAATGTTGGCTTAAAGCTCAACATTCAGAATATGAAGATCATGGCATCTGGTCCCATCACTTCATGGGAAATAGATGGGGGAAACAGTGGAAACAGTGTCAGATCTTATTTTGGGGGGCTCCAAAATCACTGCAGATGGTGACTGCAGCCATGAAATTAAAAGACGCTTACTCCTTGGAAGAAAAGTTATGACCAACCTAGATAGCATATTCAAGAGCAGAGACATTACTTTGCCGACTAAAGTCTGTCTAGTCAAGGCTATGGTTTTTCCATTGGTCATGTATGGATGTGAGAGTTGGACTGTGAAGAAACCTGAGTGCTGAAGAATTGATGCTTTTGAACTGTGGTGTTGGAGAAGACTTTTGAGAGTCCCTTGGACTGCAAGGAGATCCAACGAGTCCATGCTGAAGGAGATCAGCCCTGGGATTTCCTTGGAAGGAATGATGCTAAAGCTGAAACTCCAGTACTTTGGCCACCTCATTCGAAGAGTTAACTCATTGGAAAAGACTCTGATGCTGTGAGGGATTGGGGACAGGAGGAGAAGGGTACAACAGAGGATGAGATGGCTGGATGGCATCACTAATTCAATGGACTCGAGTCTGAGTGAACTCTGTAAGTTGGTGATGGACAGAGAGGCCTGGCGTGCTTTGGTTCATGGAGTCGCAAAGAGTCGGACACGACTGAGTGACTGAACTGAACTGAACTGAACTGAGCTCTGTAACAATCTGGAGAAGTGGGAGGGGAATGGAAGTGGGAAGGAGGTTTAAGAAGTTGGGGACATATGTATGCCTATGGCTGATTTATGTTGATGTATGGCAGACCATCACCATATTGTAATTATCCTCCAATTAAAAATAAAATTTAAGAAAAGGAAAAAAACTAACAGCAATATAGAAAACAAGCAATATTCCATCAATTCAATAAAGACTAAAAATGGTCGACATAAAAAATGGAGCAAATTAGCATTTAGAAACAGATCAATTGTAGGTTTGCCTCAATAAACACAAGGAGGGCATTTTAATTCAATGGGAAATGGTTTATTTTATAAATATTATGGACATAATTGACTACTATATAAGTAATAGCTTTTGGAAGTTTACCTGCAGCTAAATCCATAACCTAACTAATGTAGAACACATTCCTTCCTGCTTGATACCCTGAACAAGCAAAAAATTTAAATGTATTAAATAGAGACTTTCCTGGTGGTCCAGTGGTTAAGAATCGCCTCCCAATGCTGGGGACTTGGGTTCCTTCTCTGGTTGGGGAACTAAGATTCCACACGCCACAGGGCAACTAAGCCTGAGTGCCGCAACAGAAGATCCTCTGCATCGCAACTAAGACAACACACAGCCTAAAATAAATATTTTTTGAATGAATTAAATAAAGATCTAAGTATACCATTTACCAATAATCTCAGTTTGGAGACTCTGCATAGAATCAATACATCATAAGAAACTTAACGTCTCCCAGGTGGCACAGTGGCAAAGAACACAGGTTCAGTCCTTGGGTTGGAGGTTCCCCTGGAATAGGAAATGGCAACCCACTCCAGTATTCTTGCCTGGAAAATTCCAAGGACAGGGAAGACTGGTGGGCTACACTCCATGTGGTCACAAAGTCAGACATGATTGAGTGACTGACCGTGCACATGCACGCACACACACACACACACACACACACACACACACACACGTGTATAGCATTAAAAAAAAACCTTGAAGATTCTGACTGCAGAATTATTTATTATAGCAAATGTTTCTAAATATGGGAGTAGTTAAATATGGTGTAACATGCCCTTTCTATGATATGTTGTTGTTGTTAATTCGCTTAGGCATGTCAAACTCTTTGTGACCCCATGGACTGCAGCACTCCAGGCTTCCCTGTCCACCATTTCCCAGAGTTTGCTCAAATTCATGTGCATTGAGTCAGTGACACCATCAACAATCTTGTCCTCTGTCTTCCCTTCTCTTCCACCTTCCATCTTTCCCACTATCAGAGTCTTTTCCAATGAGCCGGCTCTTCAAATCAGGTGGCCAAAGTATTGGAGCTTCAGCTTCAACATATGTCCCTCCAATGAATATTCAGGAGTGATTTTCTTTAGGATCGACTGGTTTGATCTCCTTGCAGTCCAAGGGACTGTTAAGAATCTTCTCCAGGACCACAGTTCGAAAGCATCAATTTTTCAGCACTCAGTGTTGTTTATGGTCCAACTCTCACATCTGTTTCCTTACATGACTACCGGAAAAACCAGTAGCTTTGACTACATGGACCTTTGTCGGTAAAGTAATGTCTTTGCTTTTTAATACACTATCTAGGTTCGTTATAGCTTTTTTTCCAAGGAGCAAGCGTCTTTTAACTTCATGGCTACAGTCACTGTTTGCAGTGATTTTGGAGCACAAGAAAATTAAGTCTATCACTGTTTTCCATTTGGTATGGAGTGCTAGGACCCGATCCCATGATCTTAGTTTTTTGAATGTTGAGTTTTAAGCCATCTTTTTCACCTTCATCATGAGGGTCTTTAGTTCTTCTTCACTTTTTGGCAATGGTGGTGGTATCATCTGCATATCTGAGGTTACTGATATTTCTCCAGTCTTGATTCCACCTTGTGCATCATCCAGCCTGGCATTTTGCATGATGTACTCTGCATATAAGTTAAAAAAAGCAGGGTAACAATATAAAGCCTTGATGCCCTCCTTTCCCAATTTTGAACCAGTCTGTTGTTCCATGTCTGATTCTAACTGTTGCTTCTTGACCTGCATACAGGTTTCTCAGGAGGCAGGTAAGGTGGTCTGGTATTCCCATCTCTTGAAGGAGTTTCCATAGTTTGTTGTGATTCACACAGTCAAAGGCTTTACTGTAATTAATGAAGCAGAAGTAGATATTTTTATGGAATCATCTTGCTTTTTCTATGGGCCAGTGGATGTTGGTAATTTGATCTCTGGTTCCTCTACCTTTTCTAAATCAAGCTTGAAGAAGTGCTCTGTTCATGTACTGTTGAAGACTAGCTTGAAGAATTTTTAGCATTACTTTGCTAGCATGTGAAATGAGTGCAATTGTGTGGTAGCTTGAACATTCTTTGGCATTGCCCTTTATTTTTGGCATTACCTTTCTTTGGGATTAGAATAAAAACTGACCTTTTCCAGTTCTATGGCTACTGCTAAGTTTTCCAGTTTTGCTGGCATATTGATTGTAGCACTTTAACAGCAGCATCCTTTAGGATTTGAAATAGCTCAGATGGAATTCCATCACCTCCACTAACTTTGTTCGCAGTGACTTCACACTCCAGAATGTCTGGCTCTAGGTGAATGATCTTATGGCTACTGCTAAGTTTTCCAGTTTTGCTGGCATATTGATTGTAGCACTTTAACAGCAGCATCCTTTAGGATTTGAAATAGCTCAGATGGAATTCCATCACCTCCACTAACTTTGTTCGCAGTGACTTCACACTCCAGAATGTCTGGCTCTAGGTGAATGATCACACCATTGTGGTTCCAAGTCATTAAGACCTTTTTTGTATACTTTTCTGTGTATCCTTGCCACCTCTTCTTAATATCTTCTGCTTCTGTTAGGTCCATACTATTTCTGTCCTTTATTGTGCCCCTATTTGCATGAAATGTTCCCTTAGTATCTCTGATTTTCCTGAAGAGATCGCTAGTCTTTCCCATTCTATTGTTTTCCTCTATTTCTTTGCACTGATCGCTGAGGAAGGCTTTCTTATCTCTCCTTGCTATTCTTTGGAACTCTGCATTCAGATGGGTATATCTCTCCTTTTCTCCTTTGCCTTTCACTTCTCTTCTCAACTATCTGTAGGGCCTCCTCAACCATTTTGTCTTTTTGCACTTTTTTTTCTTGGGGATGGTTTTGATCATTGCCTTCTGTACAGTGTTATGAACCTCTGTCCATAGTTCTTCAGGCACTGTGTCTATCAGATCTAATCCCTTGAATTTATTTGCCACTTCCACTGTATAATTGTGAAGGATTTGATTTAGGTCATACCTAAATGATCTAGTGGGTTTCTCTACTTTCTTCAATTTAAGTCTGAATTTGGCAATAAGGAGTTCATGACCTGAGGCACAGTCAGCTCCTGGTCTTGCTTTTGCTCACTGTAGAGGACTTCTCAATCTTTGGCTGCAAAGAATATAATCAGTCTGATTTTGGTATTGACTGTCTGGTGATGTCCATATGTAGGAATTGTTTCTTGTGTTGTTGGAAGAGGGTATTTGCTATGACCTGTGCTTTCTCTTGGCAAAAGTCTGTTAGTCTTTGCCCTGCTTCATTTTGTACTCCAAGGCCAAACTTGCCTGTTATTCCAGGTATCTCTTGACTTCCTACTTTTGCATTCCAGTCCCCAGTGATGAAAAGGACATCTTTTTAGAGCGTTAGTTCTAGAAGGTCTTGTAGGTCTTCATAGAACAATTCAACTTCAGCTTCAGCATTACTGGTTGGGGCAAAAAACATCTTTTTTTGGGTGTTTTTTCTAGAAGGTCTTTATTTCTAGAATGATCAAACCAGTCAGTCTTAAAGGAAATCAGTCCTGAATATTCATTGGAAGGACTGATGCTGACCCCGAAGCTCCAATACTTTGGCCACCTGAAGAACTGACTCACTGGAAAAGACCCTGATGGTGCGCAAGATTGAAGGCAGGAGGAGAAGGGGACAGAGGATGAGATAATTGGATGGCATCACTGACTCGATGGACATGAGTTTGAGCAAGCTCCAGAAGTCGGTGATGGACAGGGGAGCCTGGCATGCTGCAGTTCATGGGGCGGCAAAGAGTCAAACACGACTAAGCAACTGAACTGACTGAACTGACTAGAAGGTCTTGACGGTCTTCGTAGAACCGTTTAACTTCAGCGTCTTGGGCATTAGTGGTTGGGGCATAGACTTGGATTACTGTGTTATTGAATGGTTTGCCTTGGAAATGAACAGAGATCAGAGAAGGAAAAAAATCAGGGAGCCTATTTTTTCAGGTTTCCTCAGGGAGAAAAATGAAACTGTTAGAAGATGAAGTATATGCAGTTTATGGGCTGAGTCACTAATTGTTTGCAGGAATTTTCTTATATATTTTTTTCAAGTGTGACCTTTCATTGATATGCTAGGACATACAGAATTAGAAGAAACTAGTTTGAAATGATGGCTCGCTTCTACCTAGAAAATCTGAATACAAAGGAACCAATGGGAACCACAAAGATCAGGGTGCCAAGGTTTTAAGAATATTTTAGGTTTGGAAATAATAGCTAGTATGCTTGTAATCTCAGCAATACATTTTTTTCTCTGATAAAGAATATCCTTTTCCAGAAGGTTTGCAGTGTGGCCACCTCCTGCTGGAAGCCTGTGATGCTGGAATCAGGCCACTTTCTGTCTGTCTTTACAGGACACCGGGCTGCACTCTAAGAAATGCCTGGCTGTCCCTGGATTCTGACCATCATGTGGGCAGAGAAATTGGTGACATTTTTCTTTTGCCTGTTGAAATGACAGATTCTTTCTGTTTCCTGATGTGGGTAAAGTGTGGAACCCAGTGATGATTTCTTCTTAAAGAAATGTACATCCTAATCGAAACGAGGGTGAGCCTCCTCCAACAGTGAGAGATTCTGCATATGTGTGACCTGTGCCTTCTAGGAGAGCAGCTTTAAGCTAATTTAAACGTGACCAAGTTTAAATTAAATCAACCATTTATGTGGTAGATTTAGACTTCTCTACACTGATCACATTTAGACATGACCGTGTACTTTCTATAATCCTGGATTCTGACCATCATGTGGGCAGAGAAATTGGTGACATTTTTCTTTTGCCTGTTGAAATGACAGATTCTTTCTGTTTCCTGATGTGGGTAAAGTGTGGAACCCAGTGATGATTTCTTCTTAAAGAAATGTACATCCTAATCGAAACGAGGGTGAGCCTCCTCCAACAGTGAGAGATTCTGCATATGTGTGACCTGTGCCTTCTAGGAGAGCAGCTTTAAGCTAATTTAAACGTGACCAAGTTTAAATTAAATCAACCATTTATGTGGTAGATTTAGACTTCTCTACACTGATCACATTTAGACATGACCGTGTACTTTCTATAATGAGAACATTTAGACCTGCCCCTGTTTGTGCGCTAGGACTGGAGACCTGGGTGGGACCTGGCCTGCCTCTGTCCTGGAAAACTCCGCGCCTGCGTCTGAATGTCAGTGCTCAGACATCTGGGGTCTGGAGCTGAGGTGGCTGCTCTGGGCAGCGTGCTCTTCTCTGAGGGGGCTCCGTGGCCCTCCTGGGGTCGGGGCTGTGGTGGGCTCTGAGTCTCTCCCCCTGCCAGGTTTCCCCTCCCTGGCACATGGAGGCGCCTCAGGTGAGCTGCCTGGTAATTATTCCAATTCACCAGAATGAACACGGTGAGAAGGGAGGCAGGCACCTGGTGGGCTGACTGCAGGGCACATGGATCGGGCAAAAAGCCAGTGGGCAGCAGGTGAGGTTGCTGCCGCGACCTCCTTCAGGTCGACCGTCCAACTCAGCAGAGACCAGACCTGCCCCTCGTCTTCCTGCATCTGGTGTGTTTTCTCAGCTCCTCAGCAGGACAAGAAAGGAGCGAGCCTGCCAGAACCAAGGTAGTGCGCGCAACATGATCAAGACAGCCGTAGAAACAGTTAATATCACAGAACCAAAGGGAAAGGGGAGGACTTCTCTGGGGCAATGTGGGGAGAGGAGAGCGACCCTACCCTTCTTTCTACTGTCCCAGGAAGTTACAGGAACCCACTTGTTTCCACCTTAGAGGTCCAACCAGCAGAAACTGGGGTCCTAAGCAAGGGTTGTGTGACCCCGAATGCAGTGCCTGGGAGGTGGAATCACCTTGGACACTGTAGGAATGTGCTGGGTCTGGGGATTGTGCGGGTTTCATCCCCTCCGCATGAGTCAGGAACCTCGACCTGGAGACCCTGTGTCTGCTCTTTACCGGCAATGTGTCTTGGCCCCTCTGAGATTCCCATCCTCTGAATTGAGGGTGTTGCCCTGATTAACCTGTGGGTCCTTTTTCCTCTGTTCATCTAGTTGCATTCATATGAGGTCAGGCATCTTTGGGTGGGTTGCTGCTGTGTGTTCTGCTGGGTGAAAACCTCTGGAGGTGTCACATTAATGTCATAACATAGCACATCTAATTTATAGGGTCACTGTGGTCTGGTTTCTAGAATGAGTTCATGTAATATGTAATTTACTGTTATTTTATTTTGGAATAGCATTGATTTCCAACACTGTGTTTGTTTTAGGTGTACATGAACTTGACTCAGTTATACATGGATGTCTACCCTTTTTCTATTTTTTTCCTCATATAGGATATTACAGATTTTTTTTTCAGTAGAGTTCCCTATTCTAGTCAGTAGGTCCTTTTTCATTATCAATTTGATATATATTAGTGTGTATATTTTCACCCCAAACTCTTAATTTATTCCTCTCTTGTAGCTTTCTTGTGACAATCATAATTTGGTTTTCTCAGGCTGTGAGTCTGGTTTTGTTTTGTACATTAGTTCAAATTGGAATGAATTTATAGATTCCACCTTTATGTGATATCTTAGGATATTTGTCTTTTTCTCTCTGACTTCCCTTACTTAGTAAGTAAGTCCATCAATGGCCCTGCCAGTGTGATTATTTGTTTCGTTTTATGGCTGAGTAATGTTCCAGTGTGGGGCTTTCCCGGGTAGGTTTTAGTTTTCCAAATTTTGGTTTTCCCAGTAGGTTAGTGGTGAAGAATCCCCCTGCAATGCAGGGACGTGGGTTCGATCTCTGGGTTGGGAAGATCCCCTTGAGGAGGGCTTGGCAACCTACTCCAGTACTCTTGCCTGGGAAATCCCATGGACAGAGGAGCCTGGTGGGTCCATGGGGTGGCAAAGAGTCAGACATTACTGAGCAACTGAGCAACACAGCGCTTGTTTTAAGGTGTATATTTTGACTGGAACAGAGCTAGTTACTCCTTGCCCTTTTCTTACTTGGTAACCATAATTTTCTTTTCTAAGTCTGTGGATCTGTGTCTCTTTCTAATGAAGTTCCTTCACATCCATTTTTAGATTGCACCAGAAGTGGCCTTATATGATACTCACCTTTGCCCATCTCACTTCACTTAGTATGATCACCTATAGTTTCTTCGCTATAACTGGAAGTGGCCTTATTTCATCCTTCTCTATGTCTGAGTGATGTGCCCCATCCTCTGCATCCATTCACAAACACTTAAGTTGCTTCTGCAGCTTGGCTATTGTACCTAGTGGCACCATGATGTTTGGGTGCACGTGTTTATAAATTTTGGTTTTCTCTGGATTTATGCCTTGGTATGAAATTGCTGCATCACTTGAGTTTTTTTAAGAGCCTCCATAATGTTCTCCCTAGTGGATATACTGATTTACATTCCTACCGACACAGTGTAGGAGGCTTCCTTCTCTCCACACCCTCTTTAGAATTTATACTTGTAGATTTTTTGAGATGGTCATTCTGATCGATCAATGTGAGGTGATACCTTATAGTATATTTGATTTGCCTTTCTCTAAGAACTAGTGATGCTGAGTATCTTTTCACATGCTTTATGGCCATCTCTGACTTCTTTGGGGAAATGTACGTTTAGATCTTTGGACAATTTTTTGTTAGGTGAGTTGTTGTTGTTGAGCTGAACGAGTTGTTTGTACGTGTTGGAGATAAATTCCCTGTTGATATTTTCAGTTGCAAGAATTATTTCCATTCTGAGGGTTGTCTTTTTCTTTAACTGATGGTTTCCTTTGCTGTGCAAATACTGTTAATGCTTACTAGGTCCCATTTGTTTGTTTTTATTTTTCATGATCACAAATGCTGAATTTTATGTCAAAGTGTGTTCTGCTTTCTTCCTCAAGAGTTTCATAGTATCTCTCCTTTTATTTAGATCTTTAATTTGTCTGGAGTTTCTTTTTCTGTATGGTGTTAGGGAGTGTTCTATTCCATTGTCATTTTCATTGCTAAGAAACCTGCCTGGTGTCCTCCACTGTGGCTGTTTTCTATTTCCATTTCCAGCATCTCGTGTAGGAGAGTTCCCTTTTCTCCATACCCTCTCTGGCATTTACTGTTTGTAGAGTTTCTGTCTGTGGCCATTCTGACCTGGTGTGAGGTATTTGAAGTTTTGATTTGCATTTCTCCCATCTTTAGTGATATTAACATCGTTTCATGTCATTTTTCTTTAAACAATGTGAGTTAACTTACTTATTCAAACCGGCTTTTTGAACACCTGCCCTGTTTTGAATATTTTTCTGATGGCCTTCCCCAGGACATTTCTTGAGGGCAGGTGTTTTTTACTTAGAGTCCCACAGGCCTTGTGAATATCAAGTGCCCATCAGCATTGGTTTCAGAGGGTTGTTGCAAGAAATGACCACAAGGTGGCAGCATGTCTTTATGCCCAACTCTGGTTGCTGGCGGATGGAGAGCCTTAATGAAAGTCCTGTTCCTGGATTGTCGAGTGGAATGTGCCAGAAGAAACACCCAAGGCTTGTGTCCCATTCCTTCTTCCTTCCTTACCCCTACCCCTGGACAAATCCTAATTCCTGCAATCCCACTCTGTGGAGGGTGCTTTCATCCATAGATGAGGTGACCGTAAAAGAAGGAGCCTGGAGGTGGGAACCCCAACACCAGGAGACATGGAGCCCTCGGGGCTTTTCAAAGCTCTTCCAGCCCAGAGGCTCCACATCCTTTGGGTGCAGTAGGCGTAGTTCCACTGCAGGAGGATCCCCTGGATCTGGAGCTTGTGGGCTCATGCAGAGGGGAGCAGGCATGCCAGGTCCATGGGGCAGGGCTCACTGACTGGCACGTCCTCCCCAGCTCCGTCAGCCCCATGATAGTGCATCCTCGGGAACCAAGCCTGCCCAGGCTTCAGGCATGTGCCAGCAGCCCAGGGCACCAAGGCCTGAGGGGAACAGAGTTGGCATTCTCTTTTTATAATTTGTATTTTGTACTAGTGTAGAGGTGCCCCAGTACTCTTGCCTGGAAAATACAATGGATGGAGGAGCCTGGTGGGCTGCAGTCCATGGGGTCGCTAAGAGTCGGACACGACTGAGCGACTTCACTTTCACTTTTCACTTTTATGCATTGGAGAAGGAAATGGCAACCCACTCCAGTATTCTTGCCTGGAAAATCCCAGGGGTAGGGGAGCCCAGTGGGCTGCCGTCTATGGGGTCACACAGAGTCGGACACAACTGAAGCGACTTAGCATCAGCAGCAGCAGAGGTGCCTTATGATGTGGTAGGGTATGTTTGTTTGTTTTAGGTGTAAACCAAGCATGATTCCCTTTGCATAGAAGTGGACATGTCCTTTTTTTGGGTTTCCTTTCCATATAGTTTATTATGCAGTGTTGATTAAGGGTCCTTGTGGATTATTTTAAAAAGAGTGTGTGTATGTTCATCTCTGCCTGCTCATTTCTCACTACCCATCTCCTGTCCCTCTAAGGCCATTTCTCTTTGGTAAAGAGTTCATGTGTATCCATTTTAGACTCCACCACTAAGTGTTATCGTATGGCCCTTGTCTTTCTTTGTCTCACTTAGTATGGTCGTCTCCGCATCCTTCCTTGTTGCTGGGCATGGCATGATGTCATCCTTTTATAGCTGGGTGATCTTGCTCTGAGTGCGTGTACCCCGTCCTGTTTATCCATCCATCTGTCCTTATCCACTCAGGCTTCCTCCATGTCTTGGCTCTTGTAAATAGTGCTGTCATGAAGGTTGAGGTGCACCTGTGTTTTAAAATTACGGTTTTCTCTGGATCTGTGCCCAGGAAAGGGGTTGCTAGGTCCTGTTTAGTTTTTGATGAAACTTTGTCCTGTTCTCCCTTGCGGATTTCCTGCCTTTCGTTCCCATCAACAGGGAGGAGGGTTCCCTCTCCAGCACTTACTCTTGTAGATTTTCTGTGCAGACCTTTCTGACGTGTGTGAGGAGATGCCACACTGTGCTTCGGATTCGCAGTTCTCTAATACTTACAGATCCTGAGGGGCTTTTCGTGTGCTTCAGACCCATCTCTCTGTCTTCTGTGGAGAAAGGTCCATCTAAATCTTGTGCCCCTATTTGACTGGGTTGTTTCTTTGATATCAAGGTGCACAAGCTGTTTCTATGTTTTAGAGAGAAATTCCTCATGGGTGTTTTTGTTTGCAAATATAGTTCCATTTGGAGGGTTGTCTTTTGTTATATTTATGGTTTCCTCTGCTGTGCCAGCGCTTTTAAGGGCAATTAGGTCCCATTTATTTATTTTTGTTTCATTTTTCTAAGAGGTAGGTCAAAAAAGAACTTGCTTCATTTTATGTCACAGAATGTTGTGCTGTTTCCCTCAAGAGTTTCATTATATATATATCCTTTTATTTAGCTCTTTAATCTATTTGAAGTTTATTTTTGTATATGCAGTTAGGGAGTATTCTAATTGCATTCCATTATCATTTCTTAAAAAACCTGTACGTTGCTCTCCATAGTGGCTGTTACTAATTTACCTTTTCACTGACAGTTTAGGAGGGTTCTCTTTTTTCCACTTTTCCAGCATTGATATGTTCACATTTGGACAATGGCGGTTGTGAACTGTATGAGGAAATTATTGTTATTCAGTCACTCAGTTGTGTCTAACTCTTTGTGACCCCAGGGACTGCATCATACCTTGCTTCTCTGTCCTTCTCTTTGAATCAGGTGGCCAAAGTATTGGAGCTTCAGCATCAGTCCTTGCAATGAAAATTCAGGGTTGATTTCCTTTAGGATTCACTGGTTTGATCTCCTTGCTGTCCAAGGGACTCTCAACAGTCTTCTCCAGCACCACAGTTTGAAAGCATCAATTCTGCATCATTCAGCCTTCTTTATCATCCAACTCTCACATTTGTACATGACTACTGGAAAATGACTTTGACTATACAGACTTTTGTTGCCAAATTAATGTCTCTGCTTTTTAATATGCTGTCTGGGTTTGTCATAGCTTTTGTTCCAAAGGGCAAGCATCTTTTAATTTCATGGCTGCAGTCACTGTCCTCAGTGATTTTGGAACCCAAGAAAATAAAGTCTGTCATTGTTTCCATTGTTTCCCCATTTATTTGCCATGAAGTGATGGGACTGAGTGCCATGATCTCAGTTTTTTGAATGTTGAGTTTTAAACCAGCTTTTTCACTCTCCTCTTTCACTTTCATCAAGAGGCTCTTTAGTTCCTCTTCATTTTCTGCCATTAGGGTGGTGTCATCTGTATATCTAAGTTTATCCAGCCCAGCATTTTGCATGATGTACTCTGCATATAATTTAAATAAGCAGGGTGATAATATAAGCCCTGAAATACTCCTTTCCCAATTTGCAGCCAGTCCCAGTTTCCGTGTCTGGTTCTAACTGTTGCTTCTTAACCTGCATACAGATTTCTCAAGAGGCAGGTAAGGTGGTCTGTGGTATTCCCATCTCTAGAATTTTCTGGTGTTTGTTGTGGTCCACACAGTCAAAGTGTTTAACATAGTCAACAAAGCAGATGTTTTTCTGGAATTCTCTTGCTTTTTCTACAACCCAACAAGGATGTTGGCAATTTGATGCTGGCAATTCCTCTGCCTTTTCTAATCCAGCTTGTACATCTGTAAGTTTTTCATTCATGTACTATTGAAGCCTGGCTTGAAGAAGTTTGAGCATTACCCTGCTATCTTGTGAAACGAGTGCAATTTTGTGGTAGTTTGAACCTTCTTTGGCATTGACCTTCTTTGGGATTTAACTGAAAACAGTCATTTTCCAGACCTGCTGAGTTTTCCAAATTTGCTGGCATATTGAATGCAGCACTCTCACAGCATCATCTTTTGGTGGATTTGAAATAGCTCAGCTGGAATTCCATCGCCTCCACTAGCTTTGTTTGCAGTGATACTTCCTGAGGCCCACTTGACTTCACATTCCAGGATGTCTGTCTGTAAGTGAGCGATCACACCATCGTGGTTATTTGGGTTATTAAGACCCTTTTTGTACAGTTTTCCATGTATTCCTGCCACCTCTTCTTGATACCTTCTGCTTTTGTTAGGTCCATATGATTTCTGTCCTTTATTGTGCCCATCTTTGCATGAAATGTTTCCTTGGTATTTTTAATTTTCTTAAAGAGATTGCTAGTCTTTCCCGTTCTATTGTTTCCCTCTATTTCTTTACACTGATCACTGAGGAAGGCTTTCTTATCTCTCCTTGCTGTTCTTTGGAACTCTGCATTCAGATGGATATAGCTTTCCTTTTCTCCTTTGCCTTTCACTTTTCTTCTTTTCTCAGCTATTTGTAAGGGCTCCTCAGACAATCATTTTGCCTTTTGCATTTCTTTTTCTTGGGGATGGTTTTGATCACTGCCTCTTGTACAATGTTATGAACCTCTGTCCATAGTTCTTTAGGCATTCTATCAGATCTAATCCCTTGAATCTATTTCTCGCTTCCACTGTGTAATTGTAAGGGATTTGATTTAGGTCATACTTGAATGGCCTAGTGGTTTTCCCTTCTGTTTTCAAGTCAAGTCTGAATTTTGCAATAAGGAGTTCATAATCTGAGCCACAGCCAGTTTTTGCTGACTGTATAGAACTTCTCGATCTTTGGCTGCAAAGAATATAATCAGTCTGATTTTGATATTGACCATCTGGTAATGTCCATGTGTAGAGTCTTCTATTGTGTTGTTGGAAGAGGGTGTTTGCTATGACCAGTGCATTCTCTTGGCAAAAGTCTTATTTAGCCTTTGCCCTGCTTCATTTTGTTCTCCAAGGTCAAACTTGTCTGTTATTCCAGGTATCTCTTGACTTCCTAGTTTTGCATTTACACATAGTGGTAAATGTGTTCCTTGCTCACCTTGCCCCCTCTCACCCCTGGTAACCATTAGTACTCTATATCAGTGGGTCTGCTTCAGAAATAAATTCATTACATGTGAATTCATTCATATATTAAAAACCATACAAAATGACATCATGGTATTTTTCATTGTCTTCCTGACTTAGTTCACTTGGTAGGATAATCTCTAGGCTCATGTTGCTGAAAATGACATTATTTTAATATTTTCTCTATTTCGTATATGAAAATAGAGATGCATATTTCATATGTGAAAAATGGTAACTTTTCCTATATTTTCTGTTTGAAAGTAGAGGTGCATATTTCATATATGAAAGGGGTAGAATTTCCTTTATTTATATATGAATGTAGAGTGAGGGAACAAAGTCCTGTCTACACTGATGATGTCTAGACATAACTGGGTATTTCTACAATGAGAACATTTAGACCTGACCTGACCCTCTGCCTCCACTAGGACTAGAGACCTGGGTGGGACCTGGCCTGCCTCTGTCCTGGCAAACTCCGTGCCTGCGTCTGAATGTCAGCGCTCAGATGTCTGGGGTCTGGAGCTGAGGTGGCTGCTCTGGGCAGCGTGCTCTTCTCTGAGGGGGCTCCATGGCCCTCCTGGGGTCACGGCTGCGGTGGGCTCTGAGTCTCTCCCTCTGCCAAGTTCCCCCTCCCTGGGGCATGGAGGCTCCTTGGGTGGGCTGCCTGGTAATTATTCCAATTTTCCAGCACATTCAGGTTGAGTAGGGAGGCAGCTTCACCTGCTGAACTGATTCCAGGGATTGGGCAAGAAGTCAGTGGGCAGCAGGTGAGGTTGCCGCTGTGATCTCCTTCCGGTCGCCTCTCCTGAGAAGAAAGCAGGGCTGCCCCCCCAGCCTTCACCCAGCTCTCTTGTTTCCTTTACCTCAGCAGGACAGGAAAGACAGAGCCTGCCAGCCCCAAGGCAGTGTGTTCAACACGATCATGAGAGCTGTAGAAACCGTTAACATCGCACAGAACCAAAGAGAAAAGAGGAGGACTTCTCTGGGACAAGTGTGGGGAGAGGAGACCGACCCTGCACTTCTTTCTACCGTCCCAGGAGGTTACAGAAATGTAACCTCAGGGGTCCAACCAGCGGAGACCTGGTGTCCCAAGCAAGGGTGATGTGACCCCAGGTGCTGGCTCTGGGGACGGTGTGGGCCGCACCCCATCTGCACCGGTCAGGAACCTGTACCTGGAGACCCCACATCTGCTCTTTACTTGCAGCGTGTCTTGTCTCCTCTGAGATTCCCAACCTCTGAACTGAGGCCGCTGCCCTGGTTAACGCATGGTCCTTTTTCTTCTCTCTTCGTGTCGCTTTCATTTGAGGTCAGGGCCTTTGAGTGAGTTGCTGCTCTGTGTTCTCCTGAGTGAAAACCTTTGCTGGTGTCTTATTCATATCATGACATATCATGTATCTAATTCATAGGGTGACCTCATGTAATTTAATTTTTATTTTGTATTGTAGTAGAATTGATTTTCAATGTTTTGTTTTAGGTGTACATGAAATTGATTCCGTTAGACTTGTGTGAACGTCACTCAGTCGTGTCCAACTCTTTGTGACCCCATGGAATTCCATACAGTGCATGGAATTCTCCAGGCCAGAATTTGGAGTGGATAGTCTTTCTCTTCTCCAAGGGCTCTTCCCAATCCAAGGATCGAACACAGGTCTCCCACATTGCAGGCAGATTCTTTACCAGCTGAGCCACAAGGGAAGCCCTCAGTTATACATAGACACCTATCTATTCCTTTTCTGTTTGTTTCTTATATAGGTTATTACAGTTTTCTCAGTAAAGTTCCTGGTTCTATTCAGTTGCTCCTTTTTCATTATCAAATTAATATATATTAGTGTTTATATTTTCATCTCAAACCCTTCATTTATCCTTCTCTTCTGCCTTTCTTTTAGTAAAGACAGTTTGGTTTTCTCAGGCTGTGAGTCTGTTTCTCTTTTGTACATGAGTTCATTGGTATGGTTTTATAGATCCCACCTGTATGTGATATCTTAGGATATTTGTCTTTTGCTGATTTACCGCATTTAGATGAAACTGACCAGTTCATCCATGCTGCGGCCAGTCTAATCATTTTGTGCTAAGGCTGAATAGTATTCCTGGGGAAAATGGAGGCCGTGTAGTCTTCGCTTCCCTGTCAGCGGGCGTTTTGGTGGATTCTATGTCTTGGCTATGGTGAATAGTGCTGCGGGAAACCTCGAGGTGCACGTATCCTTATCTTCTCTGGATCTGAGCCCAGGAATAGGATCACAGGATCATATGTCGCCGGTGTGTTTAGCATTTCAAGGAATCTCCATGCTGTTTACATCGTGGCTTCATCATTTATATTCCTTCCAGAACGCAAGAGGATTCCATTTTCTGTACATGCTTTGAAATACTTATCATCTCTTCGATGATGGCGATGGGGTCCAATGTGAGGTGCAACCTTCCTGTAGTTCTGATACGCAAAAGTTATCCCTGACCCTTTTGTGTTTGTTTTTAAAGAAATGCTGGGTTGTGTTTGAATTCGAATGGATTTAGTTTGTGTTTAAATTACTTCCCCTGTAAAGTCTGGAAGTTTTCTTATAAGGGATATCACTTCCTTGTGTCTCCCTCTCTCTGGCTCTCATCACTTAGTGGGTGATCCTCCGAGAACCACCTTTGCGTCGACCAATGGCACGACGGCATCACTTCAGGGTGGCTTTTCCTGGCTGAGTAATCGCCATTGTATATCGCACCACGTTTTCCTGAAGCTTAAATTTGTCAGTTAAAATGTTCTTGGGACTCTAGCTCTGGTACTGAAGGTCGTGCTGCAGTGAATGTGGGGTCACATGTCTTTTTGAAAGATGGCTTTCTCGGGATATGAGTCCAGGTGTGGGTATGTCAGATCCTAGGCTTAGGTCTCTTGAAAGGGTTCCCCCCCCTACCCCAATATGCAGAGGCTATGCTTTCTAGGGGGTTTTTGGCTTTGTCCGTTTCCAACCACCCTGTGGTGGGGTTCCATCATCTTCTGCCTCTCTCCCACATTTACTGTTTGTAGACCTGTGAGGATGTCCATTCTCCATGGTGGGATTTGATGTCTTGGTGTTGTTTTGACATTCCTCATTTCATAATTAGAGACGCTGAACATCTTTCCTGTGGCTGTTTGGTTTTGTTTTCCTCTAGGGGTTTGAGGAATATATCTGTTGCAGTTGGCTTGTGTACACTAGGCTGTATTTGGAATTGATCTCTGCAGTACCAGCCCCTGGACATTTCCTGAAGGCAGCTGTCATAAACAGGCCCATAGGCCTTGTGAATTGAAAGGTGTCAGTCAGCCCAGGTGATCAAGTTGTAGTTACAGGAAATGTCCATTAGGCGGCAGCACTTCTTCATTCTCAACTCTGGTCCTTCTGCAAACCAGAGCCTTAAGGAACGTCACTTCCTGAGCTGGCAACTCAACTGGAATGGGCCTGAGCAAACATTCAAGGGCTTGTATCTCACTACTATTTCTCCATAAGGCTACTCCGCTCCCCTCCCTTCCAGACTCATTCCAGCTTGGGCCACAACCCCTGCTAAGGTGCCTAGGAGGCTGCACTCTCAGGATGGAGACTTGAATTGGGGACCCCATCACCAGGACCCCTGGCGACTAGGTAAACTTTAAGGTCCTCAAAGGCAGAAGGTGTGCCCCCATCCTTTGGGAGCACGAGGGAGTGTGGTCCCAGACTGAGCAAAGCAGACAGTGCAGGTGTACTCGAGTTCTAAATTAAGGGCCGCCCTCTGGTGCCACGCCCCCACCCCAGTCATGGGAACCAAGCCTGCTCAGGTTCCAGGGAAGGGGTAGCAGCCCAGGTCAGGGCGGCTGGAAAGAATGAAATAGATATTGCTGTTATTTCTTTTTGTTTTCTTTAGTCTCATGCCAGTGCTACATTTGAATAGAGCTGATTTGTGGTTTTGAGCTTGTCTTGAGTGTACAGATGCTTGATTCATCTTCTCTGGGTTCTTTTTCCATAGAGGTGATTGCAGAAGGTAGAGAAAAATTCCCTGGCTGATCTTCAGATCCTTGTGCAGTATCTATCAGAGATACTGATTTTATGTGAATGTCAAAAGCAGGAAGAATGAATTCTTCTGGATTATCTATACATATACAGATGTTGGTGTATATGTTGGAGTAATGGATTTCTTTCTGTGTGTTAATCCCAATCTTCTGTATATCATACTGGCTTTTTAAAAAAAGTTAATTCTTTGTGTTTGATTTTTCAAAGGCTTCTTTTATGTTGTAAATTAGTTCCTTTTTTTAATCTCGTTTTAATTTTACCTGGAATGTTATTTGCTAGTTTCTTTGTCTAGTGCATTTCACTTAGCATGTGATCCTTCAAGGTCCAACCTTGTAGAGAAGAGTGTAAAATACCATAATTTCAGTAACACTTTTTATGGCTGAGTACTAGTCCACTGTATATATGTACCACATCTTCTTTAAGCTTTAGTTGTGGGTGGAAATTCTGTGGCTCCTGCCTTGCCTATTGGAAGCTGTGCTACGGTGAACAGTGGGGTGCATGTCTCTCTATGAATGGTGGTTTTCTTGGGATTTAGAAATTTGCTCGTGTTGTACCTTGAAGCTTCCAGGCATATGCTCACTTTGTGAACAAATATGAGGCCTCTAGTTACAGGTTCAGCTCGTTTATAACTACGAGGCCTATAGGTGGACTCTCAGCTCATATTCAGACTGTCAGCTCGTGTATGAGTTTGAGGCCTCTAGGCACACCCTCAGATCATCTGTCCAATGAGGCCTCTAGGCAGAACTTCAGCTCATGTATTACTATGAGGCCACTAAGCATATCCTCAGCTCGTGTATAAATAGGAGGCCACAAAGAAGATGCTGAGATGGTGTATAACTAGGAGACCTCTAGCCAGATGCTCAGCTTGTATACAACTGTGAGGACTCAGGCTGGTGTTCAGCTCTTGTATAACCATGAGGCTTCCGTGAAAACGCGCAGCTCCAGTAAAACCATGAGGCCTCTATAAAGACGCTCAGCTCCTGTATAACTATGAGGCATCTGGGCAGACACTCAGCCGGTGTATAACTCAGAGGCCTCAAACAGGTGCTCAGGCCTCAAACAGGTGCTCAGCTTGAGTATAACTATGAGTTCTCTAGGCAGAAACTCAGCTCCTTTGAGGCCTCTAGGCAGACTCTCAGATCCTGTGAGCCAATGATGCTTCTAGGCAGACGTTCAGCATGTGTATAACCATCAGGCCTCTAGTAGATGCTCAGCTTGTGTGTAACTATGAGGCCTCTAGACAGGTGCTCGGATCCTGTTTGTCTGTCTGCTCAGCTCGTGTATATGAGGACTCAGGTCAGACACTCAGCTCCTGTGTTTCTATGAGGCAGATGCTCAGCTCATGTCTGTCTAGAGGCCTCAAACAGACTCTCACTTGTGAATAACATGAAGTGTCTAGGTAGACGCTCATCTCCTGTGGGCTTAAGTAGCATATCCTCAGCTCGTGTATAAATAGGAGGCCGCAAAGAAGATGCTGAGATGGTGTATAACTAGGAGACCTCTAGCCAGATGCTCAGCTTGTATACAACTGTGAGGACTCAGGCTGGTGTTCAGCTCTTGTATAACCATGAGGCTTCCGTGAAAACGCGCAGCTCCAGTAAAACCATGAGGCCTCTATAAAGACGCTCAGCTCCTGTATAACTATGAGGCATCTGGGCAGACACTCAGCCGGTGTATAACTCAGAGGCCTCAAACAGGTGCTCAGGCCTCAAACAGGTGCTCAGCTTGAGTATAACTATGAGTTCTCTAGGCAGAAACTCAGCTCCTTTGAGGCCTCTAGGCAGACTCTCAGATCCTGTGAGCCAATGATGCTTCTAGGCAGACGTTCAGCATGTGTATAACCATCAGGCCTCTAGTAGATGCTCAGCTTGTGTGTAACTATGAGGCCTCTAGACAGGTGCTCGGATCCTGTTTGTCTGTCTGCTCAGCTCGTGTATATGAGGACTCAGGTCAGACACTCAGCTCCTGTGTTTCTATGAGGCAGATGCTCAGCTCATGTCTGTCTAGAGGCCTCAAACAGACTCTCACTTGTGAATAACATGAAGTGTCTAGGTAGACGCTCATCTCCTGTGGGCTTAAGAGGCCTCCAGAAGCTCTCATGTGCCTGTCTGGAGCTTCAAGGAAGAGGCTCAGCTCCCATATGACTATGGGGCCTGAGGGCAGACTCTCAGCTGGTGTATAACTTTGAGGCCTCTAGGGAGACGCTCATCTTCTGTGTCCCTATGAAGCCTCTAGGCAGGTGTGCACCTCATGTCTGTCAGGAGGCCTCAAGGCAGACTCCTAGCTTGAGTCTGTCTAGAGGCCTCAAGGCAGATCTCCACACAATAGTGCTTATGAGGACTCTAGGTGGATGCTCAACTTGTGTACAACTGTGAGGCCTCCAGGCAGGTCTCAGCTCCTGTGGGCTTATGAGGCCTCCAGGCAGATCTCAGCTCCTGTAGGCTTATGAGGCCTCCAGGCAGATCTCAGCGCCTGTGGGCCTATACGGTCTTTAGGCAGATGCTCAGCTTGTGAGGCCCCCAGGCAGAAACTCAGCTCCTCTTTCCTGTGAGGCCTCTAGCCAGACACTCAGCTCCTGTGTTCCTATGAGGCCTCTAGCCAGATGTTTAGCTCTTGTAGACCAAGAGACCTCTAGGCAGACACTCAGCTTGTGTATAACTATGAGGCCTCAGACAGCTGCCCAGCTCCTGTGGGCCTATGAGGCCTTTAGGCAGACACTCAAGTCCTGTGTTCCTATGAGGCCTCCAGACAGATGCTTAGCTCTGGTAGGCCAAGAGACCTCCAGGCAGATGCTCAGTTCCTGTGGGGCTGGGAGGCCTCTAGGCAGACGCTCAGCTTGTGTCTGTCTAGAGACCTTGAGGCACGTGCTCAGCTTGTGTATAACTCCTCTAGAGAGACGCTCAGCTTGTGTCTGTCTAGAGACCTGAAGGTAGATACTCATCTTGTGTATGAGTCCTCTCAGCAGATGCTCAGATCCTGGGAGCCTCAGAGGCCTCTAGGACTCTCGGCTCCTGTTCCCTGTGAAGATTCTAGGCTGACACTCAGCTTCTGTGGGCCTATGAGGCCTTTAGCCAGACGCTCAGCTCCTGTTGTCCTGTAAGGCCTCCAGGCAGACACTCAACCCCTGTGGAACCATGAGGGCTCTAGGCAGACGCTCAGCTCGTGTCCTACCAGGAGGCCTTTAGGCAGAAGCTGAGCTTGTTTATAGCTACACAGCTTCTAGTAAGAATCTTCTGTGAGCCTATGGGGCCTCTGGGCTTTCACTCAGCTGGTGTTCAAGGAAGCCGTAGGTAGACGCTCACCTTGCGTAGCTATGAGGCCCTGGGCAGACACGCAACTCCTGTGGTCCGTGAGCCTCTTGGTGACTCTCCAGGTGTGTATGTTATGAAGCCTCCCGTAGTCTCTCAGCTCCTTTATGTCCAGTGTCCTATTAAATTGATTATCAGTTAACACCTAGGTATACTATGTATGATCTATCTATATTCTGTAGTAATAAATTACTCAAAATACCTGATTGTGAATCTGTATATGTATATTTAAAATTAAATAACCATTTATACACTATAACCCATGCCACTTTGTCTGTCAATGTTACTTCAATTGTAACTAAAGGCACATTTAATAATAATAATTTAAAAAAGTGTGACACAAGCTTTCAGGAATTGCTCTGATATGCTCCACTCTGAATTATAACCCCAAATCAGGACTTTCCTTTAGGCTCTCAGCCTGTGTGGCCACAGTTAACATGAGGAATTTCTGCCATCTTATGGCACTTCCAGCTGTTGCAACCTGACAATTATGGGTAATGAGCAATTAATATTCACAGGATTTTTCATGCCCTAATGACCCCACCCTTAAAAATATATACAAGATATAATGAACAAAAAATGAATTATACAAGGGATAATGAATAGGGAAACTATCAGAGAAAATATTAAAGAGTAAATATGAATGCAATATTTAAAAAAATAACACGTATAAAAGTTCACCATACTGCAACTCATTCAGTTCAGTTCAGTCACTCAGTCGTGT
>SJYC01146699.1:0-33070 GCA_006408675.1 Madoqua kirkii | reverse complement strand
ATCGAGTCGATGATGCCATCCAGCCATCTCATCCTCTGTCGTCCCCTTCTCCTCCTGCCCCCAATCCTTCCCAGCATCAGGGTCTTTTCCAATGAGTCAACTCTTCTCATGAGGTGGTCAAAGTACTGGAATTTCAGCCTTAGCATCATTCCTTCCAAAGAAATCCCAGGACTGAGCTCCTTCAGAACGGACTGGTTGGATCTCCTTGCAGTCCAAGGGACTCTCAAGAGTCTTCTCCAACACCACAGTTCAAAAGCATCAATTCTTTGGTGCTCAGCCTTCTTCACAGTCCAATTCTCCCATCCATACATGACTACTGGAAAAAACCAGAGCCTTGACTAGACGGACCTTTGTTGGCAAAGTAATGTCTCTGCTTTTGAATATAGGTTGGTCATAACTTTCCTTCCAAGGAGTAAGCGTCTTTTAATTTCATGGCTTCATCATCATCTGCAGTGATTCTGGAGCCTCCCCCCACCAAAAAAAGGTCTATGACTGTTTCCACAGTTTTCCCATCTATTTCCCATGAAGTGATGGGACCAGATGCCAAGATCTTTGTTTTCTGAATGTTGAGCTTTAAGACAAATTTTTCACGCTCCACTTTCACTTTCATCTAGAGGCTTTCTAGTTCCTCTTCATTTTCTGTCATAAGTGTGGTGTCATCTGCATATCTGAGGTTATTGATATTTCTCCCAACAATCTTGATTCCAGTTTGTGTTTCTTCCAGTCCAACTTTTCTCATGATGTACTCTGCATATAAGGTAAATAAGCAGGGTGACAATAGATAGCCTTGACGTACTCCTTTTCCTATTTGGAACTTGTCTGTGTTCCATGTCCAGTTCTAACTGTTGCTTCCTGACCTGCATACAGATTTCTCAATAGGCATGTTAGGTGCTCTGATATTCCCATTTCTTTCAGAATCTTCCACAATTTATTGGGATCCACACAGTCAAAGGCTTTGGCATAGTCAATCAAGCAGAAACACATGTTTTTCTGGAACTCTCTTGCTTTTTCCATGATCCAGCAGATGTTGGCAATTTGATCTCTGGTTCCTCTGCCTTTTCTAAAACCAGCTTGAACATTAAGAAGTTCATGGTTCATGTATTGCTGAAGCCTGGCTTGGAGAATTTTGAGCATTACTTTACTAGATGTGAGATGAGTGCAGTTGTGCAGCAGTCTGAGCATTCTTTGTCATTGCCTTTCTTTGGGGTTGGAATGAAAACTGACCTTTACAGTCCTGTGGCCATTGCTGAGTTTTCCAAATTTGCTGGCATATTGAGTGCGGCACTTTTATAGCATCATCTTTCAAGATTTGAAATAGCGCAACTGGAACTCCATCATCTCCACTAGCTTTGTTCATAGTGGTGCTTTCTAAGGCCCACTTGACTTCACATTCCAGGATGTCTGGTTCTAGGTAAGCGATCCCACCATCGTGAAACACCCCAAGACACATATTCATCAAATTAACAAAGATCAAACACAAAGAACAAATATTAAAAGCAGCAAGGGAAAAACAATAAATAACACACATGGGGATTCTCATAAGGATAACAGCTCATCTTTCAATAGAAACTCTTCAGGCCAGGAGCAAATGACAGGACATACTTAAACTGATAAAAGAAAATAACCTGCAGCCCAGATTACTGTACCCAGCAAGGCTCTCTCAAATATAAATAGAAATCAAAATCTTTACAAACAAGCAAAAGCTGAGAGAATTCAGCACCACCAAACGAGCTCTCCAACAAATGCTAAAGGATCTTCTCTAGACAGGAAATACAGAAGAGGTGTATAAACTCGAACCCAAAACAATAAAATAAATGGCAACAGGATCATACTTATTAATAATTAACTTAAATGTAAATGGGTTGAATGCCCCAACCAAAAGACAAAGACTGGCTGAATGGATACAAAAACAAGACCCCTAAATATATTGTCTACAAGAGACCCACCTCAAAACAAGGGACAATACAGATTGAAAGTGAATTGCTGGAAAAAGATATTCCATGCAAATAGAGACCAAAAGAAAGCAGGAGTAGCAATACTCATATCAGATAAAATAGACTTTAAAACAAAGGCTGTGAAAAGAGACAAAGAAGGACACTACATAATGATCAAAGGATCATTCCAAGAAGATATAACAATTATAAATATATATGCACCTAACCTAGGAGCAGTAAAGTATTTAAGACAAATGCTAACAAGTATGAAAGGGGAAATTAACAATAACACAATAATAGTGGGAGACTTTAATACCCCACTCACACCTATGGATAGATCAACTAAACAGAAAATTAACAAGGAAACACAAACTTTAAATGATAAAATAGACCAGTTAGACCTAATTGATATCTATAGGGCATTCCACCACAAAACAATGAATTTCACCTTTTTCTCAAGTGCACAGGGAACATTCTCTAGGATAGATCACATCCTGGGCCATAAATCTAACTTTGGTAAATTCAAGAAAAACTGAAATCTTTCCAAGCATCTTTGCTGACTGCAATTCAGTAAGATTAGATCTCAATTACAGGAGAAAAACTATTAAAAATTCCAACATATGGAGGCTGAACAACATGCTGCTGAATAACCAAAAAATCACAGAAGAAATCAAAAAAGAAATCAAAATATGCATAGAAATTAATGAAAATGAAAACACAAGTCAAAACCTGTGGAACATTGTAAAAGCAGTGCTAAGAGGACGGTTCATAGCAATACAGGCATACCTCAAGAAACAAGAAAAAAGTCAAATAAATATCTGAACTCTACATCTAAAGCAACTAGAAAAGGAAGAAATGAAGAAACCCAGAGTTAGTAGAAAGAAAGAAATCTTAAAAATTAAGGCAGAAATAAATGCAAAAGAGACCATAACAAAAATCAACAAAGCCAAAAGCTGGTTCTTTGAGACAGTGAATAAAATTGACAAACCATTAGCCAGACTCATCAAGAAACACAGGGAGAAAAATCAATACAATTAGAAATGATAATGGAGAGATCACAACAGACAACACAAACATACAAAGGATCATAAGAGACTACTATCAGCAATTATATGCCAATAAAATGGACAACTTGGAAAAAAGGGACAAATTCTTTCAAAAATAAAACTTTCCAAAACTGAACCAGGAAGAAATATAAACTCCTAACAGGCTCATCACAAGCACAGAAATTGAAACTGTAATCAGAAAGCTCCCAGCAAACAAAAGCCCAGGTCCAGATGGCTTCTCAGCTGAATTCTACCAAAAATATAGAGAAGACCTAACACCTATCCTGCTCAAATGCTTCCAGAAAATTGCAGAGAAAGATAAACTTCCAAACTCATTCTATGAGGCCACCATCATCCTAATACCAAAACTTGACAAAGATGGCACAAAAAAGTAAAACTACAGGCCAATATCACTGATGAACATAGATGCAAAAATCCTTAACAAAATTCTAGCCATCAGAATCCAACAACACATTAAAAAGATCATATATCATGACCAAGTGGGCTTTATCCCAGAGATTCAAGGACTCTTCAGTATCTGCAAATCAATCAATGTAATTCACCACATTAACAAATTTAAAAATAAAAGTCATATGATTACCTCAATAGATGAAGAGAAGGCCTTTGACAAAATTCAACATCCATTTATGATAAAAACTCTCCAGAAAGCAGGAATAGAAGGAACGTACTTCAACATAATAAAAGCTATATATGACAAACCCACAGCAAACATTATCCTCAATGGTGAAAAATTGAAAGCATTTCCCCTAAAGTCAGGAACAAGACAAGGGTGCCCACTTGTGGGGAGCACTCCGCAGAAAGAGTAGAGGCAGTGGAACTTCCCTCAGCAAAGCCGAGGGGTCCCGAGGAGAGGTGAACCTGCTGTCCGCCAACCCAGCCCCTTGGCAAGCGAGAGACAATCAGAAGCGACAGGGGTTCCGTCGAAGCAGTTCCACTTTATTGTTGCAAACTCCCAGCTTATATAGACAAGCAGGGAGATTTTAGGAGGGACTTTCCATAGTTGCACCAATCACGTTAAAGGTCAAATCATCATGAGCCTTCATTATAACAGGAGTCTATGGAGATCACGCACTGTCTACATGCAGGGAAATCAAGAGAGCCAATCAAAAAACTTTGACAAACAACACAGACCACGCCCCCACCTTTTCCACCAAGAGCCATCTTAGGTTTTTGACAGCAAAGCTAGCACCTTTGTTTTAAGGTTTCCCATTTAGGGCCCCACACCCACTTTCACCACTACTATTCAATATAGTTCTGGAAGTTTTGGCCACAGCAATCAGAGCAGAAAAAGAAATAAAAGGAATCCAAATTGGAAAAGAAGTAAAACTCTCACTGTTTGAAGATGACATGATCCTCTACATAGAAAATCCTAAAGACTCGACCAGAAAACTACTAGAGCTAATCAATGAATATAGTAAAGTTGCAGGATATAATCAACACTCAGAAATCCCTTGTATTCCTATACACTAATAATGAGAAAGTAGAAAAAGAAGTTAAGGAAACAGTTCCATTCACCACTGCAACGAAAAGAATAAAATACTTAGGAATATACCTATCTAAAGGAACTAAAGCCCTATATATCAAAAACTATAAAACATTGCTGAAAGAAATCAAAGAGGACACTAATAGATGGAGAAATATACCATGTTCATGGATCGGAAGAGTCAATATAGTGAATATTAGTATACTATCCAAAGCAATCTACAGATTTAATGCAATCCCTATCAAGCTACCAGCAGTATATTTCACAGAACTAGAACAAATAATTTCACAATTTGTGTAGAAATACAAAAAAACCTCGAATAGCAAAAGCAATCTTGAGAAAGAAGAATGGAACTTCAACGAAAAGAATAAAATACTTAGGAATATATCTACCTAAAGAAACTAAAGACTTATATATTGAAAACTATAAAACACTGATGAAAGAAATCAAAGAGGACACTAATAGATGGAGAAATATACCATGTTCATGGATTGAAAGAGTCAATATAGTGAAAACGAGTATACTATCCAAAATAATCTACAGATTCAATGCAATCCCCATCAAGCTACCAGCAGTATTTTTCACAGAACTAGAACAAACAATCTCAAGATTTGTATGGAAATACAAAAAACCTCAAATAGCAAAAGCAATCTTGAGAAAGAAGAATGGAACTGGAGGAATCAACTTGCCTGACTTCAGGCTCTACTACAATTCTCCTTATTTTAAGAAAAACTACCTTCACATATGCATTAAATAGGGGATTTAACTCAGTGCTGTGTGGATAGCATTGTACCAATGGCAATGAAGAGCTTAAAAGAAGTTTATGCCATGATTCTTGCCTCTAAAAATCTTAAATTCTAACCAGAGAATTAAGATTTATACACACAAAATGGTCATCTTGTCAAATGTACAGAAATAATAACAACATGCATAAAAACATGACAAGGTATTGCATCTTTAATAGGAAATGCTTTACCAAGCATTTTTCTTGCCTTTTCTCATTTAATTCTCACAAAAATCCAGTAATTCTTTTATTATTATCTCCACTTACTGATGAAAAAACCTAAGTCCCAGAAAGCTAAATAGATTATCCAACTTCACACCTCTGAAAGAGACAATATTCTATCACAGTTCTAATCTTGAAGGACAGTGCTGGGAAACACTATATCTCCTAAGATTTTGTGCATTGAAGCAGGCAGCAGGAGATGCCTACTAGGGGGCTGCAATCACTATCTGCAATGAATTTGGAGCCCCAAAAATAAAGTCTGACACTATTTCCACTGTTTCCCCATCTATTGCCCATGAAGTGATGGGACCAGATGCCATGATCTTAGTTTTCTGAATGTTGAGCTTCAAGCCAACTTTTTCACTCTCCTCTTTCACTTTTATCAAGAGGCTTTTTAGCTCCTCTTCACTTTCTGCCATAAAGGTGGTGTCATCTGCATATCTGAGGTTATTGATATTTCTCCCAGCACCTTGATTCCAGCTTCTGCTTTATCCAGCCCAGAATTTTTCATGATGTACCCTGTATAAAAGTTTAATAAACAAGGTGACAACATGACATTTTCTTTTCCCTATTTGGAAGCAGTCTGTTCTGTGTCCAATTCTAACTGTTACTTCTTGACCTGCATACAGATTTCTCAGGAGGCGGGTCAGGTGGTCTGGTATTCCCATCTCTTGAAGAATCTTCCACAGTTTATTATGATCCACACAGTCAAAGGCTTCGGCATAGTCAATAAAGCAAAAGTAGATGTTTTTCTGGAACTCTCTCGCTTTTTTGAAAAGAAAAAAAAAGTAGAGTATTCCACTCCTCCCTGATGGCTAAGAAACTGTGTTATTTTCCCTGTCATTTTAATTTTACTTGTATCAAATGCTGCATGAAACTTAAATGTAGTATGAATTTTATTTTAAGAAACTGGGCTATCAGCTTCTGTTGAGTGAGTTCCCACAATTTGCTAGGCGCATGTAGAAGTGCCTAACACTGCTTTAAGATTTGCACAGTGTAGAAATGTCTAAGGAACACTTTCCTGAGCATGTTATTATTCTTCTGTAGACAGCCTACTGTGGTAACGATAGTATTTCTCCATGCAGATGAGGCTGAAAAGACAATAAAGAACTACCTGTCACTTCTCTACTGTGTACACCTAGCATTTGGTCTTTGCTTCATTTCGGTAGCAGCAATTTGAATATTGTGTTACAGTTTATTGTGAGCTGCGGCTAAAGAATTTCTTGTGTAGCTGGGTATCATTTTAATTTGTCTGTCAGTTTTACACAATTATATCAAGTTGCTTGAAAATGTTAATCAGTGGCTCATCGAAAGCCTTTCTTCAGGTTCCCTTTTTTGTGATGATCTCACTTTGGTTTGCTTACACAACTGTTAGACTATCCTGTTTTGTTTTGCTTTGTTTTTAATTCTTGATCACATCTTGGAGTAGTTGTATAGTGTTGCCTGAACTGTTTGTTGCTGGACTGGGGTATGTGTTTCTATAAACTCGTTACAGCTCATCTTATCTTTCCATAGAGAGTGATATCAAGACAGTGCTAAAGATCTTGAAAATGAGTTGAATTGCAGTCCTCACAATATTGAAGTCTTATCTCCAGTATTTCCAAATATAAACTTATTTGGACATAGGATCCTTGAAAAATGTTAAGATGAGATCATATTGGATTAGGGTGGGCCCCCAAACCAGTATGATTGGTTGTTCTTATATTTAAAAAGACCATGTGAAGACACAGATATATGGGGGACAGCATGATGACAAAGGCAGAGATTGGAGTTTGTAGCTGAGTTATGTAACTTCAAGCCAAGGAACACTAGAGATGGCTAGCAAACCATCAGAACCTGGGAAGAAGCAAGGAAGGACTCCCTAGAGGTGTCAGAAGGACCATGGCTCCACAGACACCTTGATTTTGGAATGACAGCATTCAGAAATGTGAGATAATAAATTTCTAGTCTGTAAGCCACCCAGTTTGTGTTACTTTGCATGGCAGCTTTGGGAAACTCATATAAAAGGGATTTGATATTTTTATTAAATTATTACCTCTTTGGAGAAATTGTTTCTCTGTCTCCTTTGGTCATTTACTCCTATGAGAATTGACTTGTAAACAATCCAGAAGAAGAATATAATGATTAAATCTTAAAAAAGCCTTGAATTTGGAGAGGACCTTCCAGGGTCTCTGATTCAACCTTCTGTTTAATGCACTGCTTCTTAACACAAACTATATTTAGAAGAGTACTTACAAAAATGAGCAATCACTACCTATAGAGAGTAGTAAGGTCCACTTAAAATTACTTTTCTTCCTATTTTAAAACTGTGATTAATAAATATATAAAATCTGTTATCTACTATCTTACCATTCTTAAGTGTACAGTAGTATTAAGTATTTACATACTGTTGCAGAATCAATTTCAAAAAAGTTTGCAAGAATTTTTTTCATCTTGCAAAACTGTGATTCTGTACCTATTAAACTCCCCATTTCCCATTTGAAAGCTCCTCTGAAGTTCTTTCCAGTAGTGAATTCTAAAGGGTAAGATTGTCTTCTTACCTGCCAAGAAGCTAACGCTATCCTTTGGAGTGATCTAGTTGGCATATTGCGCTTTTTTTTTTTTTTTTTTTGCATGAAGACCATATAAACTATTATCTTATTGTTGCTACTATTTGCCTTCCAGGAACTCAAAGTCAATAGTGTCCAGATTTTACCAGGCAGCAAAGCCTTTTATGTCTAATATTTCTTGGATTTTTTATCTCTTTGGTCTGTGTCCACAATGATTACTCATGTAGGGCACTTTCTTCTCTTCATGTCTTTTGATTTCCATAAATCTCAATCTTTTGAAATTATTGCTTAGTTTATTATGGTTCCGGGATAGTATTTTAGATATATTTTTATATTCTATTTCTTCTCTAGAACTTGTATGCTAGTCCTCCATTTCCCATGTTAGTCAATCAAATTCATTAGAGCAGTGTTCAAGGTCTTTCATTAATGCATCATCCATACCTATCTAAGTTTTGTCTTGAGCCGTCTAGTAGGTACCTCCTGCTGCCTGCTTCAATCCACAAAGTCTTAGGAGATATAGTGTTTCCCACAACCATCTTTGACAAAAAACAAAGAAGAACTAAAGAGCCTCTTGATGAAAAAGTTGGCTTGCAGCTCAACAGTCAGAAAACTAAGATCATGGCACCTGGTCTCATCACTTCATGGCAAATAGATGGGAAAACAATGGAAGCAGTGAGAAACTTGTATTTCCTTGGGCTCCAAAATCACTGCAGATGGTGACTGCAACCATGAAATTAAAAGACCCTTCCTCCTTGGAAGAAAAGGAGACAGACCAATCTAGACAGCATATTAAAAAGCAGAGACATTATTTTACCAACAAAGGTCCATCTAGTCAAAGCTATGGTTTTTCCAGTGGTCATGTATGAATGTGAGACTTGGACTATAAAGAAAGCTGAGCACTGAAGAATTGATACTTTTGAACTGTGGTGTTGTAGAAGACTCTTGAAAGTCCCTTGGACTGCAAGGAGATCCATCCAGTCCATCCTAAAGGAAATCAGTCCTGAATATTCATTGGAAGGACTGATGCTGAAGCTGAAACTCCAATACTCTGGCTACCTGATGCAAAGAAACAACTTATTGGAAAAGACTCTGATTCTGGGAAAGAGTGAAGGCAGGGGGAGAAGGGGATGACAGAGGAAGAGATGGCTGAATGGCATTACCTACGCAATGGACATGAGTTTGAGTAAACTCTCGGAGTTGGCGATGGACAGGGAAGCCTGGCGTGCTGTAGTCCATGGGGTCACAAAGATTCAGACTTTATTGAGCAACTGAACTGAAGCTGGTATCTCAAGAAGAGTCCAGACATGCCCATCTTAACAACATCCCAGATGCCTGACTTGGCACAGAGGATTGAGTGTTTCAGTCCTAAATGAGGGATAGTAGCAAGCCAATCAGTGTCTCAGTCCATTTATGTGCAGAATCAAAATTCCTGTCCTAGATTTGTCCATTTATAAATCAACCCTGATGCTGTTCTTCAGTCTCTAAGCCCTGTCTGACTTTTTGCAACCCATGGACTGTAGCATGCCAGGCTTCCCTGTCCTTCACCATCTCCTAGAGTTTACTCAAACTCATGTCCACTGAGTGAGTGATGCCATCCAACTATCTCATCCTCTGTTGCCCCCTTTTCCTGATGCCCTCATGAGAAATACTCTATTCTTTTCTGGGTATTGTGGACAACAAATATTCTTCATATTTTTCCAATCAGGAACCTGAATATAATTTTCCCTCTCCCACATGGTACATAAGGCCTGGAGAAATCCATGGTATACATAGTCTACACAGCCTGGAGAATTCCATGGACAGAGGAGCCTGGGGTCACAAAGAGTCACACAGGATTGAGTGACTGACACACACATGATACATATTCACCACACACAAAAACATCCCAGGAATAACTGTATAACTCATGCATAATATTAATGACTTGCAAATACTTGTCTAGGATCTGTTCACATTTAAAACATTTTTAAATTAAAAAAAGTAATGTCAATTTAAACTACAAATAGCAATATATTTCTATTTGTTATTACACATCTGAAAGATGGATGTGTCCTCACATCACTTTATCCATTATATCAGATTGCAAACTAAGTCTTCAAAATTGCTTGCTTTTGAGCTGAGTTTAGTGTTACTTGTTATAAAATGATTCCTTAAACAATTAGACTCAACATATGATCATATACAAGTGATAATTACTGACTAGTAATTAAAATAAATCCCCAGAGGAAATAATAAAAATTAAGGAATATAATTCTTTTTTAGCATTTTGTACTACCACACAATTGCACTCATTTCACATGCTAGCAAAGTAATGCTCAAAATTCTGCAAGCCAGCCTTCAGCAGTATGTGAACCAAGAACTTTCAGATGCTCAACCTGAATTTAGAAAAGGCAGAGGAATCAGATATCAAATTGCTAACATCCACTCGATCATAGAAAAAGCAAAGGAATTGCAGAAAACATCTACTTCTTCTTCATTGACTACTCTAAATCCTTTGACTGCATGTATCACAACAAACTGTGGAAAATTCTTAAAGAGATGGGAGCACCAGATCATCTTACTTGCCTCCTGAGAAACCTGTATGCATGTCAAGAAGCAACAGTTAGAACTGGATATGGAATAACTGACGGGTTCAAAATTGGAAAAAGAGTACATCAAGCCTGTTTCTTGTTACCCAGGTTATTTAACTTATATGCAAGAGTAGATCACCCAAAATGCCGGGCTGGATGAAGTACAATCTGGAATCAAGATTGCCAGGAGAAATATCAATAACCTCAGATATGCAGATGGCACCTTCCTTATGGCAGAAAGCGAAGAGGAACTAGAGAGCCTCTTGATGAAGGTGAAAGGAGAGTGAAAAAGCTGAATTAAAATTCAACATTCTAAAAACTAAGATCAAAAAGTAAAAATAAAAACTAAGATCATGGCATCCGGTCCCATCATTCATGGGAAATAGATGGGAAACAGTGGAAACAGTGACAGACTTTACTTTCTTTGGCTCCAAAATCACTGCAGATGGCTCCTATAGCCATAACATTAAAAGATCCTTGCTCCTTGAAAGAAAAGATATAACAAACCTAGACAGCAGAGACATTGCCAATAAAGGTCCGTATAGTCAAAGCTATGGTTTATCCAGTAGTCATGTGTGGACGTGAGAACTGGACCATAAAGAAGGCTGAGCACCAAAGAATTGATGCTTTTGAACTGCAGTGCTGGAGAGGACTCTCAAGAGTCCCTTGGACAGCAAGGAGATCAAACCAGTCAATCCTAGAGGAAATCAACCTTAAATATTCACTGGAAGAACTGAATATTAGAAGTTGAAGCTCCAATACTTTGGTCATTTGATGCGAAGAGCCAACTCATCAGAAAAGACCCTGATGCTGAGAAAGACTGAGACAGGAGGAGAAGGGGATGACAGTGGGTGAGATGGTTGGGCAAGCTCTGGGAGATGGTGAAGGACAGGGAAGTCTAGTATGCTTCAGTCCAAGGGGTCACAAAGAGTTAGACATCATTGAGCAACTAAACAACAAATTAAAGTATAATTAACACGTTGACAAAAATTACCACATATTTAAAGTGTAACAAAAGTTTTGACATATTGTATATTCATAAAACCACCATTGCTGTTGATTCATCACTAAGTCATGTCTGACTCTTTGCCACCCTCTGGACTTGTAGCCCACCAGGCTCCTCTGTCCATGGAATTCTCCAGGCAAGAATACTGGAATGGGTTGCCATTTCCTTCTCCAGGGGATCTTCCCCATCCAGGGATGGAACCAGAGTCTCCTGCATTGGTATGCGAATTTTTTGTACCACTGAGCCACAGGGGAACCTCAAAACCATCCCTGTAATCAAGATAATGAGCATATCCTTCACCCTCAAGACTTTCTTCCTGCTCCTTTGTAATCCTTCCTCCATTCCTGCCTCCTCCCTCCCCCAGGCAAACACTAATTTGCTTTTCACAATAGATGTTTGCATTTTCTCAAATTTGGTATCAATGAAACTATACAGTATGTATTTTTTTTCTGGCTTCTTTCTCCCAACATAATTACTTTGATGATCATCTGTTTTGTTGATATGAGCATATACATTATCTGTATTCACTAGTATACAGTGAATAGTCTATATAATAATTTCATTTTTTAAAATATATATAGTAATGAAAGCTCTGAAATAATATGGCAATGAAAGAAACAAAATAGATGTATTAACATGTTAAAAGTGGTAATCTTAATATTTGAATTGTGGCTACTTTTCATTTGTCATTATATTGTATCATCACTCTCAAATTTTAATACAGTGAATATGTATTTCTTTTATAAACAGATAAGAAGTATCATTCATAAAAAAATCTAGGACTTTCATTTTTATTGGTTGTTTTATCAAACATTTATTGGTAAATGACTTGATGTGCATCATGCATTATATGGCAGTGTGAGATATGGCTTCTGTCTTCAAGATACTATCCTGACAGACTGTGGTTCAGGAAAAATGAACCGACATTTAAAACAAACTAAAACAGTAAAAACTGAAATTAAAGTCCCTTTCTGATTATTTCACATGAGACTTCACCCAGCTGCTTTTGAAATATCAAAGCTAGCTCACCCATTAGCAAACTTGATACCTCAAACTATGCCTTTTAGAATTTTGCAAGGGTTTTTATGCTAAGTGATATATTAAACAAGATTATTGCAGTAGCTGTCATCATTCTGGTTTTCCCATAGGCAACCCATTGAAATGTCACAGCCTCTATGATCTTAAAGTTTGAAAAGCAAACATATAGACATGTATATGGATATGTATATAGGGAGTTATGCATATGTAGTCATACATATATGTAGATTATGCATATACCTATACACACACACTCTATATATATATCCATATCCATATTTTATATATATGAGAGAGAGAGAAAGGGAAGCAGGAGGAGTCAGGGAGGAGCCAGAAGAGGCAGGGAGAGAGACGGTAGAGCAGGAGGAGAAGCTGTTTGATATTTTGATTAAGGATTTGTGTGAACCATTGCTAGCTGTTGCTGGAATTGCAAATATGAGTCAGAAAATGACTAAATCTCCAGTGTATTTTGAATCTTGGGATAATGATAAAGCTTTGCATAGTATGCATTAGAAGTCACATACTGCAGGCTACATATACATTTATAAGTAATGAGTTTCCAAATTTGAGATTCAGAAGCAGATAGAGTACTACACGTATTCCTAGAAGCAATGAAGATTTCTGACTTCATTGATCCAGAAAGATTTCCTAGTTGAAGTGTTATTTGAGCTGCAAATTGTGATAAGCATTTATTCTCCTTTAAGTCAGCAGAAACTTTATATAACGAAGGACTGTTAAATGATACAGATATATCTTCCTGTAGAGCAGACATACAATGCCCACTGCCTTATGCCTGCCTCCCATTCTCACAAATAATAAAAAAATTTCTGTCAAAGTCTCTCCCATGAACAAGCTTTAGTTGGCTCCTGTGAACCTTTCAATGAGGTCTCAACCTTGGTCCCATCCTATCTTTGACCTGTCTTCCCCTCCAGTCTTAGTAAGAATCCTGATATGTCAGTATAGTGAGAATTTTCCCACTGTTGTTATCTGACGCACTTGATATCTGATCAAATTCTAAATCCCTTATCCTTATGTCTAAGCCTTCAGCCTGCCTTCAGCAAGAATCATGTTAAATCAGTCCAGCAAGAATTCCCCTACCTTTGACATCTTACCTAGTCATTTTCCATTCACTGACCCCCTCACTCTGTCCTTTGGTGATAAATCCCCAGGTGTCTTTACGGTGTTTGGAGTTGAGCCCAGTCACTTTCTCTTATTGTTTATTTCTATTGAGTCTTGAATAAACCTTTCTTACCATTTTAAGATATATCAGTGTAATGTTCTCTTTTCAATTAAGAGGGACAATTCTGAATCCAGTCTACACAAAGACACCTTGCTTTATCTAGTATGTATGAATATGTTTTTTTAAAATGTAATTTAACTTTAAGTAAATCAATTTCTATTTTTCTTTTAATGGGAAAACTTTTCAGTTACCCAACAGGTATATATTAAGAAGCTACCTCTAATCATTGTGAAGGGTCTGAGTTTACTGTACTCATGAGCACTAAGTTAGCCTGCTAGTTTCTTTGGAGCTGGCGGATGACAAGAGAGTCCTGGGTCAGAAACAGACTAGTATTATTTACAGCACAGCAAGCAGCTGACCGTCAGCATATCTGAAGCAGCTCCCTTTTCCCCTCAAGTCCCACAGAGGTGAGGCGAATGAACTCGGATGAATGCTTATACACAGCGAGCTGCATTACAAAAGAGAAACCGAGAGTTTAGAGAGCCTGAATCTTTTATTGTGTGCAAAAGGCATACCTGCCCTTTCCTCTAAAGGAAGACTAGCTCTATTTTCCAAGGCTGATCACTATTCAGACTTCTTTGAAAAGATAAAAGATCCATTAGTGCCTCACTTACAAAATGTTTAGAAATGTGACACACCTTTAGAGAATTATCTCCCAGTACCATTTTGAGTCTACAATCAATAGAATCCTGTTGAGAACATAAGAATAAGGTAATTTATCAAAATATGTATTTTCATTTATGACTTTCGCAAAGCCTGAGATACACTTACATATAACAATGAATTTATTACTTAAAGAATGTCAATATCAGCCCCATTTGATGTAAATTCTTGATGGCTGATTGGTGAGATGGAAAGAAACAAGAGAAAACATATTACAGTTCTTTCATCAGCTTCAAATCAGCATTGCAAACTTTTCTATAACTTTCCCTGTCTTTTCTTACTACTTAAGGGGGTAAAAGAAAACACTTACTGGGTAACAACTCTAGTGTCAGGCATTGTGGGAAGTGATCTTTCTTCTCTTGTTAATGGTCTAACCTTTCTCCAGTTCCAACCTTATATTCAACATATAAACCTGGATGTTACACAGAACCTCAGATTTAGCAAAACCAAATTATCATTCCCACATCCCATAACACAAAACCTCAGACTCAAGCAGATTTGAATTTTATTGATTAGACATTGAGAAACAACCAAAGTTTAGCCAAGCATTACATTTCTGGTTTGTAAACATTCTCACAAATCCAAAAAGAAAAGAGAGAAGTAATTCATTCTCTCTCTCTCCCCTCCCCCACCCTGCACCACCTTCATCTCCCTCTGTGAGTGTGTGTGTGTCTGTCTGTCTTTCTTCCACCTCTCATCTTTATATTCTGATAAATTCAATGGGAATTTTCAAAATACATTTATTTTCATTTTATTCAGATAAAGATACAAACAATCCATCTAAATACATCTTAAATTTTACATATTAAATCTGAGTAAATGTGAAAAGTAACATAACAGATTGACAAGATAACTCAAACAAGTTGCCAGGTTCTCATATCTCGTATAATAGAAAATAAAAGCAAGAATAAAATTAGCTTTGCTCTCCTTCTGTAGGGAAATCATTGTAGACTTAACACTAATTGATGGATAATAATAAGTACTAACAAGAGTTTTCATTTATTGAGTGCTTCCATAGTACCAAACACTGTTTTAAGGTGTTTTCTGTTTTCAGATATTATCTCTTTGTACCCGAATTGGGCTTCCCGGGTGGCTCTATCAGTAAGAACCTACCTGCCAATGCAGAGACATAAGAGATGTAGGTTCGATCCCTGGGTCAGGAAGATCCCCTAGAGAAGGGCATGGCAACCCACTCTAGTAGTCTTGCCTGGATAAATGAGGGACAGAGGATCCTGACAGGTTACAGTCCATAGGGTCTCAAAGAGTCTGACACGACTGAAGCGACTTAGCACACACACAGGCACTTACCTCAACTATATAAGATAGACATTTACTACCATTACCACTCAATGGATGAGGATACAAAGGCTAAGAAAGATTAATGTACTGTAGGTGACATAGATAATAAGCAGTGGATCTGAATTTAGGATCCAGATGTGTATAAGAGACAGGATTGACCTACATCTCTCATGACATTTTGTAAACATTCAAATATTACATGAACTCTTTTCTTTAAATGTGTATTTACTTTTGTCTGTTTGGTCACTTGTAAAGGGATTATTTCTGTACAATATGTCTGATATTTTGAATGTATTCTTTTGACATTGCTCTTTGAAAATTACAAGGGAGTTGGATGTCCAAGTTTACAAGATTTTTAACAACTGTATATGCTCCCCATGCTAAACCCCAAATAAAAACCTATAATCTCCACTCCAGGCATCATCAATGATATTTTAAAATAAATTTTAATTATATACTTTCTGGATTTAGTTCACTGCATTCACTCAGTCATGGCCAAATTTGGACGCCATGCCAGGATACAGCACACAAGGCCTCCCTGTCCATCACCAATCCTCGAGCCTGCTCAAATTATGTCTGTCGCATCAGTGATGCCATCCAACCATCTCACCCTGTTGTCTCCTTCTCCTGCCCCCTTCAATCCTTCCCAGCATCAGAGTGTTTTCAAATGAGTCTGTTCTTCTCTTCAGGTGTCCAAAGTATTGGAATTTCAGCTTCAGTATCAGTCCTTACAATGAATATTGAAGACTGATTTCCATTAAGATGGACTGGCTGGGTCTCCTTGCAGTCCAAGGGACTCTCAAGAGTCCTCCAACACCACAGTTCAGAGCAGTCAATTCTTCGGCACTTAGTTTTTGTACAGTCCAGCTCTCACCTCCACACATGACTACTGGAGAAACCACAGCTTTGACTAGATGAACTTTGTTGGCAAAGTAATGTCTCTGCTTTTTTTAATATGCTGTCTAGGTTTGTCATATCTTTTCTTCCAAGGAGCAAGGGTCTTTTGATGTCATGGCTGCAGTCACCATCTGCAGTGATTTTGGAGCCCCCCAAAATAAAAGTCTCTCACTGTTTTCATTGTTTTCCCATCTATTTGCCATGAAGTGATGGGACTGGATGCCATGATCTTAGTTTTCTGAATGTTGAGTTTTAAACCAACTTTTTAACTCTCCTCTTTCACTTTCCTCAAGAGGCTCTTTAGTTCTTCACTTTCTGCCATAAGGGTGGTGTCATCTGCCTATCTGAGGTTATTGATATTTCTTCCAGCAATCTTGATTCCACCTTGTGCTTCATCCAGCCTGGCATTTTGCATGATGTACTGTGCATATAAGTTAAATAAGCAGGGTGACAATATACAGCCTTGACGTACTCCTTTCCCGATTTGGAAGCAGTCTGTTGTTCCATGTCCAGTTCTAACTACTGCTTCCTGACCTGCATTTAGGTTTCTCAAGAGGCTGGTCAGGTGGTCTGGTATTCTCATCTTTTGAAGGATTTTCCACAGTTTGTTGTGATCCACTTAGTCAAAGGCTTTGGCAATGTCAGTAAAGCAAAAGCAGATGTTTTTCTGGAACTCTTGCTTTTTCAATGATCCAACAGACGTTGGCCATTTTATCTCTGGTTCTTCTACCTTTTCTAAATTCAGCTTGAACATCTAGAAGTTCACAATTCACATACTGCTGAAGCCTGGCTTGGAGAATTTTGAGCATTATTTTTCTAGAGTGTAAGATGAGTGCAACTGTGTGGTAGTTTGAGCATTCTTTGGCATTGCCTTTCTTTGGATTGGAATGAAAACTGACCTTTTCCAGTCCTGTGGCCACTGCTGTGTTTTCCAGATTTGCTGACATATTGAGTGCAGCACTTTCACAACATCATCTTTCAGGATTTGAAATAGCTCATTTGGAATTCCATCACTCCCACTAGCTTTCTTCATAGTGATGCTTCCTAAGGCCCACTTGCCTTCACATTCCACGATGTCTGGCTCTAGGTGAGTATTGAGTATTCACACCATTGTGGTTATCTGGATCATGAAGATCTTTTTTGTATCATTCTTCTGTGTAATCTTGCCACCTCTTCTTAATATCATCTGCTTCTGTTAGGTCCATACCATTTCTGTATTTTATTGTGCTGATCTTTGCATGAAATGTTCCCTTGATATCTCTACTTTTCTTGAAGAGATCTCCAGTCTTTCCCCATTCTATTGTTTTCCTCCATTTCTGTGCATTGATCTCTGAGGAAGGCCTTCTTATCTCTCATCGCTATTGTTTGGAACTCTGCATCCAAATGGGTATATCTTTCCTTTTCTCCTTTACCTTTAGCTTCTCTTCTTTTCTCAGCTATTTGTAAGACCTCATCAGACAACCATATTTCCTTTTAGCATTTCTTTTTCTTGGGGATTGTCTTGATCACTATCTTGTGTGCAATGTCACGAACCTCCATCCATAGTTCTTCAGCCATTCTGTCTATTAGATCTAATCCCTTGAATCTATTTGTCATTTCCACTGTATAATCATAAGGGATTTGATTTAGATCATATCTTATTGGTCTAGTGGTTTTCCGTACTTTCTTCAAGTTAAGTTTGAATTTGGCAATAAGGAGTTCTGATCTGGATTATAGAGTGAAAGGATATAGAACACAGTATCTTTGCCAAGAAGCCTCAGGAGCATGAAGCATGAGCAAAGTTTATATGGTCTCCCTTCTAAAATGCATAAACTTTCAAATGGCCTGAACATGTTGTTAGGGGTTAGATATTTAACAGGAAGTCAATAGCACTCTGGAAGTAGAAATATAATTTTGAAGTGGGATAAATATGAAGGAAAGTATAGGATGTTCCTAATTACAAAAGACTCTAGTGGTCAAACTCTGAACAGTTTTTAGAATCCTAAGAATACCTAAATGTTTGGAGAGGTCTCAGGGCATAAACCTGGAGAAGGAAATGGTAACCCACTCCAGTGTTCTTGGCTGGAGAATCCCATAGACAGAGGAGGCTGGAGGGCTACAGTCCATGGGACCACAAAGAGTCAGACACCACTAGTGTGACTTAGAACGGCACAGTACAGCACCATGGATCCAAACTGTGAACAGTTTTGAGAATCCTAAGAATCCCTAAATGTTTGGAGAGGTCACAGGGCATAATCCTGGAGAAGGAAATGGTAACCCACTCCAGTGTTCTTGCCTGGCGTATCCCATGGACAATGGAGCCTGGCAGGCTGCATTCCATGAGGTCACCAAGAGTTGAATGCAACTGAGTGACTAACACACAGGGCATATTGCATAAGAGTCTGTGCTCTGAAGGCAGACAGCCTTGGGCTTGACTTTCAACTTGTTCTGCCATTTACTGTGGGATGTTCGAAAGTGACATTATTTCTTAGGCTGCTTTTTTTCCAGTTCAAAATGGACATGATAATGCCTTCTACATAGTGCTCTGAAAGGATTTATTAAAATAATGCAAAAAGCACCCATTGCAGCATTTCACAAATGTTAGGTGTTATCATAATGATAATGACAGCTATGGGACAATGGTGTTTATGGCCAACTTGGAGTCCAGGCGACCAAAGGCCTTGTTTATAGGACATTAAAACAAGAAACTTGGTATTTAGGTTTCATATGTCATAAAAACAACATATGAAACTTATTCATTATTTAATTACATGTACAGCACCATGGATCCAAACTGTGAACAGTTTTGAGAATCCTAAGAATCCCTAAATGTTTGGAGAGGTCACAGGGCATAATCCTGGAGAAGGAAATGGTAACCCACTCCAGTGTTCTTGCCTGGCGTATCCCATGGACAATGGAGCCTGGCAGGCTGCATTCCATGAGGTCACCAAGAGTTGAATGCAACTGAGTGACTAACACACAGGGCATATTGCATAAGAGTCTGTGCTCTGAAGGCAGACAGCCTTGGGCTTGACTTTCAACTTGTTCTGCCATTTACTGTGGGATGTTCGAAAGTGACATTATTTCTTAGGCTGCTTTTTTTCCAGTTCAAAATGGACATGATAATGCCTTCTACATAGTGCTCTGAAAGGATTTATTAAAATAATGCAAAAAGCACCCATTGCAGCATTTCACAAATGTTAGGTGTTATCATAATGATAATGACAGCTATGGGACAATGGTGTTTATGGCCAACTTGGAGTCCAGGCGACCAAAGGCCTTGTTTATAGGACATTAAAACAAGAAACTTGGTATTTAGGTTTCATATGTCATAAAAACAACATATGAAACTTATTCATTATTTAATTACAACTTTATTTTTCACTGAATTTAGTCAAAATAGGCTCTATGTGAAAATGCATCCAAAGTCAGATTTCTTGAATTATTTTTACATGTCAGTTACCTGAAACCAAGGTTTATGTGGTCATTAATAAGGACTCAAACTGTCAGTTTACTCTAAGGAAAACTTAGAGAATTTCACAAAGAACTATATTCAAGAATATTTACATTTATAGTTTTCAGTATTTTAAAATAATGAAAATATACATAATATAGGATCTACTAAGTTTTGGACTATACAAATATATGGACACATATTTGAAGTTATTAGCCTCATAGTCTTGAAAAATTATACTCATGTTCAGCATATAAAAGTTTTTAAAAATTATATATAATTTAGACAGACTGAGCTATGTTTATTTATTTAATTTTAGCCATATATATGCATATATACAGGTTATATATATGGTATGTATAACATACATACACATATATGGATTTACATCAAGAATTTAGTGCTTGTTTCTTATCTATGGCTATTGTGAATAGTGATTTTTATTTTCTTCTTTATACTTCCTAAATTCAGAAATGAGAAAGCATTACCTTTATTACTAAAAAAAATATTCTTTTGAGTTAAGTGTTGTCCCACTGTATTTGTTGCATATACAAAGTAAAATGTCTTGGGACAGAAAGAAAAATACTTTATAAGTGGCTCTTTCTAGGCTGGAAATGTTTGATTTGGTGAACACACTCTTCAGTCTGGGTCAGCACTATATTAGACTGTAGATTAACGTATTTATTTAAAAGTTAAATCACTTTACTTACAAAGCCATAAATTCCATCCAGCCATAAATTGCCTGGGAAGGCTCATAATGATACATCCATAACCCTCTTCTAGTTATCAACTCAAACAAGTTGCCAGGTTCTCATATCTCGTATAATAGAAAATAAAAGCAAGAATAAAATTAGCTTTGCTCTCCTTCTGTAGGGAAATCATTGTAGACTTAACACTAATTGATGGATAATAATAAGTACTAACAAGAGTTTTCATTTATTGAGTGCTTCCATAGTACCAAACACTGTTTTAAGGTGTTTTCTGTTTTCAGATATTATCTCTTTGTACCCGAATTGGGCTTCCCGGGTGGCTCTATCAGTAAGAACCTACCTGCCAATGCAGAGACATAAGAGATGTAGGTTCGATCCCTGGGTCAGGAAGATCCCCTAGAGAAGGGCATGGCAACCCACTCTAGTAGTCTTGCCTGGATAAATGAGGGACAGAGGATCCTGACAGGTTACAGTCCATAGGGTCTCAAAGAGTCTGACACGACTGAAGCGACTTAGCACACACACAGGCACTTACCTCAACTATATAAGATAGACATTTACTACCATTACCACTCAATGGATGAGGATACAAAGGCTAAGAAAGATTAATGTACTGTAGGTGACATAGATAAAAGCAGTGGATCTGAATTTAGGATCCAGATCTTTCTAGAGCTAAAGTTAATTTTGGCTTCCCAGGTGGTAAAGAATCTGCCTGCAGTGCAAGAGACCTGGGTTTGATCTATGGGTTTGAAAGATCCCCTGGAGAAGGGAATGGCTACCCACTCTAGTATTCTTGTCTGGAGAATTCCATGGACAGAGGAGCCTGGCAGACTACAGTCCATGGGGTCACAAAGATTAGGACATAACTGAGCAACTAATACTTTCTTTCACTTTTGTTGTTTTTTCAACCATTAACTTACTTCCCAATTATCCTTTCACTTCTAGAATATTTCTAGGCAACTATATCTTAATGTATCTGTAAGTTACTTACATGTAATAATAATCTAGAGGCCTAAACAAGTATTTGGGAAAAAATTATCTTCCTTCCCCACTGTATTAGTTTTCTAAGGCTGCCATAACACCGTGTGACACACTGAGTTGCTTAAACAATAGAAATTTGTTGTCTTACTCTTTTCAAAATGAGAAGTCTGAGATCAAGGTGTCAGCAGAGCTATGCTGTCTTTGAAAGTGCTAAGGAAAAATCTATTCCAGGCCTACTAAGTAGATCTTTAGTTTGTGGCAGCATAACTCAGTCTTCACATGTTATTCTATCCAGGTGTATGTCCTTTACTATAAGGACTCCAGTCATGATGGACAGGAGTCTGCTTTGCTTCAGAATGACTTTTCCTTAACTACAGTTGGCCCTTCAACAACAGGGGTTGAACTGTGTGTATGTGTGTAGTTGCTAAGTTGTACCCAACTATTTCATGACCCCATCCAAGGACTGTAGACCACCAAGCCCAGTCCACTTATATGCAAATTTTTTAAATGGTAAATACTACAGCACTATATGATCCTCCATTGGCTGAATCCACAGATATGGAACCATGAATACAAAGGAGCTGAGGATACAGAGGAACCACAATACAAGAGGGCCAACTATAAGCCATATGTAGATTTTCTACAGCAAGAAGATCAGAGCCTCTAACTCCCATGCTGTTCAAGGGTCAACTGTAATAACATCAAAAGCACCCCTAGTCCTAAATAAGGTCTGTACTGGGAGCAGTACTAGGAGTTAGGACTTCAAAATATGACTTTCAAGTAAAAACACATTTCAACTCAAAACACTCACCATACTGTGTTCCAATTCTGCTCCTAATATTTCACAAGCATACATCTATGATAGGCTTTGTAATCTGCCAAAGGATGTATGCCACCACAAAAAATTAAGGACATAAAACAAATATAATGTATAATGTGACATACAACAAAATATAAAAGTTCAAGATTGATGTCTACATAGTTTTCAAAACATAGTGAGCCTAAGAATCATCTGGGAAGCTGTATACAATTCTAGCAAGTACTTTATGAAGGTGTGATTACTCTGTGTTGTATATTTTGGGGCCTATGAAACCATCTTATCTAAACCAGCAGTATGATTATCTCAATCTTAAGGCAAAATTTCAGTAATACCCTAAAGCACTTACATTTGTTCATACTTAAAATGTCATTTAAATAGGGGTCATGAGGAAAGGAGTCATATTTTATATTTTGTATCTTTCATAGTCTTTAGTGTTGTAACTTTACTATGCAAAGCATTTCATGTATACTTATTAAGTTAGTAGATTGATGGATGAATGGATGTGTGTTCAAAGTTGCTCCATTTGATTCCATCTTTAACCTCTACCAGGTTTCACTTGTAGGTATCCCGCTTGAAAGGATACACCTGGAATGCCATGGAATCTATGGTTGTTGATACTAAGTTTGCCACATTCTACTTCATATGTTAGTTTACCACACCCAGATTATTCATTCCATCTCAAACTGAAAACTTCTTCTCATTAGCCTAATAACAGAAATATTTATATTTAACTTCATAACATCAAAAGCATAGTGGTTAAGTGTTCATGAACCTCAGTCTATAGTTCATCAGACATGGAACAACAGGCTGGTTCCAAATAGGAAAAAGAGTATGTCAAGGCTGTATATTGCCACCCTGCTTATTTAACTTATAGCTGGAAGAAGCACAAGATGGAATCAAGATTGCCGGGAGAAACATCATAATCTCAGATATGCAGATGACACCACCCTTATGGCAGAAAGTGAAGAGGAACTAAAAAGCCTTTTGATGAAAGTGACAGTGGAGAGTGAAAAAGTTGGCTTAAAGCTCAACATTCAGAAAACGAAGATCATGGGCTCCAGTCCCATAACTTCATGGGAAATAGATTGGGAAACAGTGGAGACAGTGTCAGACTTTATTTTGGGGGGCGCCAAAATCATTGCAGATGGTGACTGCAGCCATGAAATTAAAAGACGCTTACTCCTTGAAAGGAAAGTTATGACCAACCTAGATAGCATGTTGAAAAGCAGAGACATTACTTTGCCAACTTAAGGTCCATCTAGTCAAGGCTACAGTTTTCCCAGTGGTCATGTATGGATATGAGAGCTGGACTGCGAAGAAGGCTGAGCGCCGAAGAATTGATGCTTTTGAACTGTGGTGTTGGAGAAGACTCTTGAGAGTCCCGTGGACTGCAAGGAGATCCAACCATTCCATTCTGAAGGAGATCAGCCCTGGGATTTCTTTGGAAGGAAGGATGCTAAAGCTGAAACTCCAGTACTCTGGCCACCTCATGTGAAGAGTTGATTCATTGGAAAAGACTCTGATGCTGGGAGGGATTGTGGGCAGGAGGAGAAGGGGACGACTGAGGATGAGATGGCTGGATGGCATCACGGACTCGATGGACTGAGCTGGACTGCGAAGAAGGCTGAGCGCCGAAGAATTGATGCTTTTGAACTGTGGTGTTGGAGAAGACTCTTGAGAGTCCCGTGGACTGCAAGGAGATCCAACCATTCCATTCTGAAGGAGATCAGCCCTGGGATTTCTTTGGAAGGAAGGATGCTAAAGCTGAAACTCCAGTACTCTGGCCACCTCATGTGAAGAGTTGATTCATTGGAAAAGACTCTGATGCTGGGAGGGATTGTGGGCAGGAGGAGAAGGGGACGACTGAGGATGAGATGGCTGGATGGCATCACGGACTCGATGGACATGAGTCTGAGTGAATTCTGGGAGTTGGTATTGGACAGAGAGGCCTGGCATGCTGCGATTCATGGGGTCACAAAGAGTCAGACACGACTGAGCGACTGAACTGAACTAAGTGCTCACACTTTGAAGCCAGTCCACCTAGGCACAAGTGGCAAATCTATTACCTACTAGTTATGTTAACCCAATACAAATTAAATGATTCCCCTGGAACTTATATGCTTACTTCATAAACTTGCTGTGAGAACTGTATGAGTTAATTCATGAAATGCACTTAAGACAGTATCTTACAGTACATGAAAGATTTTATATGATTTGCAATTCTTTATAATTAAAAAAATATTTGGAGTGAGACTATATCTACCATATGAAAGCAATCCTAAATACCTGAATTACCTCTCTTCATCCAAATGATTAGAAAATCTTAACCCAATTTTAAGAGTATAATTGAAATATATTTTTATTTTAAAAGATATTAAGGTTTCAACAATTTTAAGCCTATTTTTAAAAAAATTTATATGAAGAAACTTAACAATCCTTGTCTGAGTTATTTCCTTATAGATAAACACACTGTTGGGTGTATATGCCAATACATATGTTTGGTGGTATAACAGCCATTTTTCATACAAGGGGAGGCATTTTCTAACAGTAACAAATGTACTACTGTGTTGAAAACCATCTGCATTTCTTTGGGAAAAAATGTATCTAGAACATATGAAGAATTAATTAAGACCTTTTATTTTTAAAAAGTTAATTCTTATTAATTCCTTAATAGCAAGTATTCTTATAACAATGCAATAGCATTACTAAGGGAGCATGGTATGCTCATCACCAGAGATTCAAAGCCAAGGAAGACAAACACTGTCTGGGGCAGCGGAAGTTGAGACTGAAAACACACAAGTGCTAAAACTTCTATAATTGATCCACCCAGAATTAAAGTTTATAACTTAAATTTATTTTTGTTCTGATCTGACCAATTATTTTTGTGAATACAGAAGATCTGAGTACTAGAGACTTTTTAGTTCAACAAGCCAATTCAGCAACTACTTCCTAGAGGGGCTTATTATAGACTAAGTACTGGGCGTATGCATGCATGTGCTCATATGTGCACACATGGAGAGTCCTTCTTCCTTATAATTGTCTATTAAGTGCAATAGGCAAAGTGAATAGAGCAGTTAGTTCCATTAGTGTAAGGAGTGTCCCTTACTCATTCATCCCAGCTTAAGACTCCCAGTGCTGTAGACTGAAGTCCACACTGTAGTCACAACCTGGATGACAAGCCCTCAATCTGAGGACTGTCAGAGCTCTGGACCTTCACTAGCTCTGAGCCCTAGATGCATCATGAATCTTGAGTGCGACTGAGTCACCCCAAGTCATCATGTCAGCACTATTCTGACAACACAAACTCACATTACCTCCCCAAATAAACATGACATAGCCAGAAAGAGAGAAGAGCTCAAGGAGCTGCCCTCCTAGAACTGGGGCCCAGGTGCAGAGCTCCTGGACAACTCCCAAGGCACAATCCTCAGGTCTGCTGCTCCACCGTGGGTCGAGTACAGAAGATCAGGAGTGGATCTGCGGAGTCCAGCCTGAGGCATCCTGTCCAGACAGCATCACTAGCCCTAGCCAATACCAGGAACAAAACAGAGGTCTTTGGAATGATTTCTTGGAATTTTCTAGCCAGCCCCACTAGTCCAGGTCAAAGGGCCCAAGGCCAAAAAGGGAACCTTCTAAAAGGGGGCAAGCAGGAAGCAGGGTTCCAAGAGTCCAGCACAAAAGCTGTCACACTCCTTCTGACCCAGCACAGAAACCCTGCAGCATGACTTCAGATTCGTTTTACTGGAAACAAGAATATCACTGTGGCCAGACCAGAATCAGGAGAAGGGGAATTAGGCTCCACCTCTTGATAGGTGGAGGTCAAGGTCACAGTGCAGAAGAGCATGGAGTGTGGATGCTGGTCTTGCAGCCATATTTGAAAAATACCACCTGCCACAACCATCTTAACTGTAATTGGTCTCTGTAGCACTTAGTGTTACTAGGGTTGTTTGTTCACTTTTTTATATTCTTCACCACATTGTCAAATAATCAAATGACTGATCACCAAAACTTGAGCCCTTCACTTCCCTGGAGTCTATTGATAGAGGCAGTTAATATGGGAAAATGAAAACAGATGTCTGAAAACTAAGAACGGAGAGCAATAAACAAGTTCTCTGGATTGACATGCAACTAATCACATATTTATTTGATGACTAAAAAGTGACATAGCACATCTTTTTATATTCTGTCATGGGAAAAGTCAACTTCTGTGAAGAACTGTGCTAAACTCATAAAATTCAGCCCTTTTCCATAAAGCTTTTACTAATATGTAAAAACTCTTTTATGCTTTGTTCAATGCAACATGATAAGGAAAACACAGAAGATAAGCCTTTGAGTAGAGCCATTTATATGCCATAGATGGTTTGCTTCCCAAAGACCTTGGAACAGATGTGAAGGCATCCTCAGAGTAAAGGATTGAGCTGCTTCAATAAAAAAGATGAAATTAATAGCTTTAGTCTGTTTATCTATTCTCATTCCAGTCTGCTCCAGCTTACAATGTCTGGAAGTTTTCATCCTCAGAAAAAGTATGGTACTTTATGAGTCTGTCGTCTTTTGTTAATCTTCAGATGCTGAAACTCATTTTAAATCCATTCCTGTCATTTTGTATTTGCATAAGTGTCTTGCAAGAAAAATCTAAAAAGCAAAGGCTGATTTAGTGTGAATGAACATGCCATAAAACATTTCAAACCTTACATCATTCATGTAAATCTTTCATGATTTAAAAATTTTCAACTTGCCTATAACAAGTATTCCAGTGTCGGGCTACATGCAATAGCTAAGGCTGAGATGGTGATTTCATTAAAACCTTTCTCTTGGGACACTTAAAGTTTGGAGGCGGGGGAAGAAAAAAAACAATCTTCACTTTGGGCTATAATTTGCAATCTTAGTCATGTGTTTACATGAAACATTAGGTAAGGGAGAAGAAAAATTCTTCAGAACTTCCTTAAGATAACAAGAAAAAATATATTATTCCTCAAAGAGATGGGGCATGTTTTTGATATTCAAATATTGTCTATATTCAAATCAGCTTGGTTAAAAAATAATTTAGTCAAGTAATTGAAAAATCACCTACATATATGGAATTTGGTTTTAATAAATCAGCATTATTGTATTTCAAATTGGGCACTTTTGTACACTATCACTCAGAAAGTAGATTTCACTCATGAAAAAGAGATCTGACAAATCCTTGCCTTACAAACACACTGCGCAAAAAATGCATCTGTGCTAAGCATCAATTTTTCTCAAACACATCAGGTGTTTACGAATTAATCTAATTCAGTTCAGTTCAGTCACTCAGTCATATACGACTCTTCGTGAACCCATGAACCACAGCACACCAGGCCTCCCTGTCCATCATCAACTCCTGGAGTCCACCCAAACCCATGTCCATAGAGTTGATGATGTCATCTAACCGTTTCATCCTCTGTTGTCCCCTTCTCCTCTTACCCTCAATCTTTCCAAGAATCAGAGGTTTTTCAAATGAGTCAGCTCTTCACATCAGTTGGCCAAAGGACTGGAGTTTCAGCTTCAGCATCAGTCCTTCCAATGAATATTTAAGAGTGATTTCCTTTAGGATGGACTGGTTGGATCTCCTTGCAGTCCAAGGGATTCTCAAGAGTCTTTTCCAACACCACAGTTCAAAAGCATCAATTCTTCAGTGCTCAGCTTGCTTCATACTCCAATTCTCACATCCATACATGACCACTGGAAAAACCATAGCCTTGACTAGACAGACCTTTGTTGGAAAAGTAACGTCTCTGCTTTTTAATAAGCTATCTGAGTTGGTCATAACTTTTCTTCCAAAGAGTAAGCATCTTTTAATTTCACTGCAATCACCATCTGCAGTGATTTTGGAGCCCAGAAAAAAAAGTCAGCCACTGTTTCCACTGTTTCCCCATCTATTTGCCATGAAGTGATGGGACTTGATGAAAGTGAAAGTGGAGAGTGAAAAAGTTGGCTTAAAGCTCAACATTCAGAAAATGAAGATCATGGCATCTGATCCCATCACTTCATGGGAAATAGATGGGGAAACAGTATCAGACTTTATATTTTGGGGCTCCAAAATCACTGCAGATGGTGACTGTAGCCATGAAATTAAAAGATGCTTACTCCTTGGAAGAAGTTATGACTAACCCAGATAGCATATTGAAAAGCAGAGATATTACTTTGCCAACAAAGGTCCATCTAGTCAAGGCTATGGTTTTCCCAGTGGTCATGTATGGATTTGAGAGTTGGACTGTGAAGAAGGCTGAGTGCAAAAGGATTGATGCTTTTGAACTGTGGTGTTGGAGAAGACTCTTGAGAGTCGCTTGGACAGCAAGGAGATCCAACCAATCCATTCTAAAAGAGATCAGCCCTGGTATTTCTTTGGAGGGAATGATGCTAAAGCTGAAACTCCAGTACTCTGGTCACCTCATGCAAAGAGTTGACTCATTGGAAAAGACTCTGATGATGGGAGGGATTGGGGGCAGGAGGAGAAGGGGACGACAGAGGATTATATGGCTGGATGGCATCACTGACTTGATGGACATGAGTTTGAGTGAACTCCGGGTGTTGGTGATGGACAGGGAGGCCTGGCATGCTGCGATTCATGGGGTTGCAAAGAGTCGAACACGACTGAGTGACTGAACTGAACTGAACTGATGGGACTGGATGCCATGATCTAAGTTTTCTGAATGTTGACCCTTTCAAAATCTTCACTTCAATTTGCACCATAAAAAACAACCATTAGAATTTTAACTGAAGTTTTGAAAATCCCAAACTTGGCAAAGACTTAAAGGCATCACTCTGTGACTTTTCTGACTATATTGATCCAACCCATCTGTTGTTCCAACTTTAAAAAGAGAAATTCCATGAAAAGAAATAACTAAAAAGAATACTGAAAAAAATTTGGCAGATACTAAGAAGCGAATAATCCTTAAATACATATATGTAAATAACATTTTTAGAGTTCTATTAAAAATACAAACTAGTATTATTGAGGGTCAGGAGGGAGAATTTTACTTTTAATGCTTGTGACTTAAAACATTATGCTTTGCTTTCAGAGTTCTTATTAATGAAAGTTTTTCAGCTTTTTTTTGGTGAAGAGGCCATTAGCTAGTATCATATACCTGACTACAGGGAAAGCGGATAGCACTTGAGAGGCTGAGCCTAATAAGGCCCATTCTCACCTATGACAATGCAGACAGCTGTGTTCTACAGTTTGTGTTAAAAATTGGAAGAAGGGAAGCGTCCAAAGCAGCTCCTTAGCCAGGGAGTCACAGAGACTTACCATCAGATGCATTGTTTTACATGGACCATTCTTTTATGTTTTACTATATAAATGCCACCAACATATACTACATAAATACTACATGGAGTTAAGTGAGTGAAGTCACTCAGTCGTGTCCGACTGTTTGCGACCCCATGGACTGTAGCCTACCAGACTCCTCTGTCCGTGGGATTTTCCAGGCAACAGTACTGGAGTGGATTGCCATTTCCTTCTCCAGGGGATCTTCCCGACCCAGGGATCGAACCCAGGTCTTCCTCATTGTAGACAGACAATTTACCGTCTGACCCACCAGGGATACTTACCCTCACCCCCACTCTCAGCCCCACCATGCCCTATTTCTGCGTAGATACTTTAAATGTTACTATTGAAAGTGATGAAACCACACAATATCTAACATAACATCTGTAACACTTAATGATATGTCTAATTCTTTTAATACATCTCTTTTTGACTCTTCCACATAACTGAATTCTCCATAGTACTTGCCTCCAACCTCTTCCAGATCATATTGATAGTCATAAAACCTTCTGAGTATGCTCAAAAACCACTGAATTATAAACTCTGAAAAGGTTACCATTATTGTTTGTAAATTGTATCTTTAAAAAAAAAAAAGAGGAATGAGTCCAAGATACAGACAAAGAGACATCACAATAAGTCAGTGATTACTCAGAAAGTTAAAAATATTTCAGTGTATATTTCACAGTATTGCCCTAGGATTCTCTGTTACAATAGGCCAGGTAAATCCTCTAGTAGTTTGCATTTTAGCAGGCACCCAAGGTTACTCCTGATGTAGGTGACCTCCACGGCATCCTTGGAAAAGAATGCTCAAGTATAAGCATTGGAGTGGAAAGAAAGACTAAGGATGGAATTCTATGGGGCATCATTCTCATTTTTAAGCTAATCTATTATTATTAGTTCATCCATGCTTATTGATTAAGATTTCACCATCAGGGCTTGAATGCTTATGTTAAAACAGAGTCTATTGAAAGAGGTTGTTTTAATTTAAAATAAGTGAAAGTGATGGGAAATCTCAGACATCAGCTTAGATTAATGGGAAAGATAAGTGGTGATAGATAAAGTGGTAGAATTTTATTTTTTCCCTGAAAACATACCAAATAAGTGGCTTCCTAATTGTCCATGTATACAACCAGCTTTATTCTCATGCCTTTTGACATCTCAAAGATACAATCTGACAATCAGAGTGATGTAAAATACTGACTGTAAAATCTTCACCAAGTAACCAAGAAAGTCATCACATGTGTACTAGACTTTGGTGTGGTCTTCAGTCCTGGAAGAAAGAGTAAAATAATCTATACAGATTAATGTAAACCAGACCTGGAAGATTTGAAGCCATTAACAAGACTTTCAGAGAAGGCAATGGCACCCCACTCCAGTACTCTTGCTTGGAAAATCCCATGGATGGAGGAGCCTGGTAGGCTGCAGTCCATGGGGTCACTAAGAGTCGGACACAACTGAGTGACTTCACTTTCACTCTTCACTTTCATGCATTGGAGAAGGAAATGGCAACCCACTCCAGTGTTCTTGCCTGGTGAATCCCAGGGACGAGGGAGCCTGGTGGGCTGCTGTCTATGGAGTCACACAGAGTTGGACACGACTGAAGTAACTTAGCAACAGCAGCAACAAGACTTTCACTGAAGACATGGTATGAATAAATAGGGTTACCTGAATTTATCTTGAGACATTTAAACAAGTTACATACTACTTTCTTCATATTCTTTTGCCATGTAGGTGAATTTCCACTTACTCTTTTAATATCATTACAAAAGCAATGGAAAACAATACATATGCCTGCTAATATTGTGAGCACCATTAAGATATTAATTACATATCTAGAGTATATTTAAATGGCTGCTGGTTTGCTTATGTATAGTAAGGATATAATTCTGTCTAAAATAGTCAATGATACCTTAAATTTGAAATATAATTTGTAATCACCCTGAATACACTACCATTATAAAACACAGTTCACCGTGATCATTTGTCCTTTGATGTCTTAATTATGGAAAACAAAAGTAGGAACCAATTTCAGGAAGAAGACAAAGCTTGTGCATTTTGAAAAGCTCTAGAACCTAACTCTGAATCAGAAAGACCAATATTTAAAAAAAAAAAAAAACTTTTGTTCATTGTAAAATAGTATTTCACTGTTTTTAAAAACTGTATATAGTTATTTATTAGAATTCATTTTGGATGGAAATCTTTAATATTGTTGTCAACTTAAACTCCTTGCAGAGTCTTTTCCCTACTTACCTTCCTCCTTGATGTTAACTGCCCCACTGAATATCACTTCCACACTTTGCACCCACACAGTTAACCTGACCTACTTCCTTAGCTTTACTGTAGCACTGAGTTGTGTCAATTATCACCTTTCAGAATAAGTGCAAAATCTATAAAATTCCTAATATCATCATTGCGGACCAGAAGTTCAGGTCTTGGCAATCACAGGAAAAAGACACACTGCTATCAAGACAAAAATACAAACTCCTAAAAATGCACATGGTACATGATAGTTTTCAGAGTTATTCATTCAACAATTAAACAAGTGGCCACTAAGAAGTCAGCAGTGTGGCTGGTGTTACAAATACCAAGACAAATAAAACATAAGCCCTCTCCTCAAGGTCAGAGTCTAATAAAGATTACTCATACTTTACCACCAAGATGCAATAAAGTATTGTAAGTGATGTTATAGATATATATAAAAAAACAATAAAACAACAAAGATAAGAATAGTCATTCTTACTTGGATGTGGAAGGAAGGGTTCCTAAAAATCATACCACAAAAAAAGCTTAATATGAAAAATAATAAGTACTCTTTTGTTTGATGAGCAAAGATGATATATCAGTGAGGATTCAAACAGGAAACAGATGGCATACTTCAAGTAAATCATCATGTGGAGGAATTATTTACAAAGATCATTTATTTCTGAACACCTTATTTTCTGTACTAGAATAAAAACTTGACAACTTTCATGAGCAAATAATACTTATATACTTAGTAAGAATAAATGCAATCATTTAAGCATCTACCCTGCGTCAAGTGCTTCACTTATTCAGTTGTTCAGTCACTCAGTCATGTCAGACTCTGTGAG
>SJYC01146698.1:0-17054 GCA_006408675.1 Madoqua kirkii | reverse complement strand
CAGTGATCCAGAGGATGTTGGCAATTTGATCTCTGGTTTCTCTGCCTTTTCTAAAACCAGCTTGAACATCTGGAAATTCACTGTTCACGTATTATTGAAGTCTAGCTTGCAGAATTTTGAGCAATACTTTACTAACGTGTGAGATGAGTGCAATTGAGTGGTATTTTGAGCATTCTTTGGCATTGCCTTTCTTTGAAATTGAAATGAAAAGTAAGCTTTTCCAGTCCTATGGCCACTGCTGAGTTTTCCAAATTTGCTAGCATACTGAATTCCATAGCATCATCTTTTAGGATTTGAAATAGCTCAACTAGAATTCTATCACCTCCACTAGCTTTGTTCATAGAGATGCTTTCTAAAGCCCACTTGACTTCACATTCCAGGATGTCCAGCTCTAGGTGAGCGATCATACCATTGTGATTATCTGAGTCATGAAGATCTTTTTTGTACAGTTCTGTGTATTCTCGCCACCTCTTCTTAATATATTCTGCTTCTGTTAGGTCCATATCATTTCTGTCCTTTACTGTGCCCATCTTTGCATGAAATATTCACGTGGTATCTCTAATTTTCTTGTAGAAATGTCTAATCGTTCCCAATCTATTGTTTTCCTCTATCTTTGCACTTCACTTACAATACCCCTGTAAAAACCAATATATATTCATTCATTCATTCATTCAGTAAACATTTGGTGAGCCCCTACCATTTGTCAAGTGTTGGTTGAGCACTGGAGATTCAGCTGTAATGAAAGCAATGAAGGTCCTTCCCTTCATGGAAAATTTCATGGGAAGAAGCAGGCAAGACACAAGTTAATGAGATAATTTTGGCTAATGATGAGTATTATAAAGAAAAAATGCAGGCTTAAGGTATGGAGGACGTGAGAGGCTAATTTAGGAAAAAAATTCTCTTAAAAGAAACTATTTGAGATCAGATATAAGTGATGAAAAAGAACCCAGCTTGGAGGACCCAAAAGAAAGGTTTTGGACAGAGGAGGGTCAAAAGCAAAGCCAGCTGAACTGAGTTGGCATGTTCAAGAAACAGGCTTCACTGAGGTACATGGAATAAGCAAGGGAGTTCTGGAGGTGGGGGTACCATCAGACAAGGTGTAAGAAGCCAGTAAAGCCAGGTTATGTAGGACCTTACAAGCTATGGGTTTGTTTTGTCTCCTTTAGAGTACAGAGTTCAGTTAGGTTTTCACATACTTTGTTCACAAGGTGGTAAGCGGCAAAGTCCACATTCAAACCATGCCTGTCTCATTCAACCTATTTCACTAGATAAAAATGAAAAGATTCTACCATTTTATTGACTGTCACTCCCACAAAGTAGGTTAGAGAGGGTAGGCCAAAATTTTTTAAGAAAGTGGTAAAAGCAAAAAATCACCTAGTCTAGTGATTTTTGTACTGGCATATATAATGGTTGTATCATACCCTTGATGCTCAAATTCAATAAATGGAAAAGACATTTCCTATTTTTATGAAATAGTAAGAGATTATGCCTAAGGAAATTCAAATCATATTCCAAAGTAAATAAGAAAGTTTTCAAATATGATGTATGAATATCTGGTTCACAACAGAGCTCAGTTAAATTTTCTGTGACCAAAACGTTAAAACCCTCGTTATGAGAATTTCCTCTGGTTAACCCATTAGAAGCTGAAGTTTCTAAAATATACTAGTCTGCTTGCTGAATGTCAACACTATACCTGAATCCAGTGATTGCTTTGAGAAAACTGTGATTGCTACATTTTCAAGCTAAGAAACATGTTAGAGGATGGATTGGAACAGGATAGATATGGAATGAAAAGATGTGAAAGGTAGGAAATTAGGGTGTATTAAGCAATTGAAACTCATCTGAGTAAAAGCAGAAGCAGTTTTAGTGTTGTGTGAATCGTTGAGTCAGCCCTGAATGTCACTGGTTACTATAGGAACCTGGGTAATGGAAAATGAAAACAGCTGGATTTATGTTCAACCCATAAATGTGTTGAACAGCTGCCTACTCACTGCCAATGAATACTGTCGAGTGGTAAACGGTGAGACCTTTACATACAAGTACGTGGGAAGGAAAATGAATGAGTTGATAAATCTTCAAACTTTAAGATATAAATTAAATATTTTAAAATATTTGGGTCATTCTCTTATAAACCACTGGTTTATCTCAAGAGTTAAAAATCATAAAGCTTCTACATATAATTTTTTTTAATTGTTGTATTGAGTTGAATTCAGTCTTCCACAAAAAAAAAAAAACTGGCAAAGTTTACTGTCAGCTATTTCAAAATTGTCTCTAATAGTTATAAGAATTCGAAAGTGATGGTTGTATATAACATTAATTATAATTTAGGAAAGCAAAAATATTCATTCTAAATCACAGTAAACTGCATACATCCGTGTAATATTACAACAAACAGAGTGTTTATCTCGAGTTTGTTTTAGTCTGATTTCCTCTTTTCTATCCCAGGATCACTGTTTATTTCAGGGTCTAATTTCCTGATATATAGACAATTACAATAACCACCTAAACTTTTTTTTTTCAAGCTTTCTCCTCCACTGCATTCTCCACATTGCCAGCAGAACCATCTTTCTAATACAACTTCCTATCGACACCCAGGATTCCCAAAACCTGTGGGCAAAAAGTCAAATCACTTACCTAGGGATACATGGGTTTTGGTGACCTGGATCCAGATAATATTTTTTAGTTTCAGTCTTCAAGAGTAGGATGACCTAATGACTGTGTCATGCATATCAGGGTACCTTTAATTGTGAATAGGGAGCTATTAATATTCACCCTGGGAAAGCAAGCATAAATGACTAACAACAGGCAAATCAGGAAATACAGTTACCTTCTGTAAGAGCTTCCCAGGTGATGCTAGTAGTAAAGAACCCACCTTTCAGTGCAGGAGGCATTAGAGACACAGGTTTGACCCCTGGATTGGGAAGATCTCCTGGAGGAGGAAATGGCAACCCACTCCAATATTCTTGTGTGGGAAAGCCCATTGACAGAGAAGCCTGGCAGGCTACAGTCCACAGAGTCACAAAGAGTTGGACACGACTGACTGAGCACACACACACCTATTTAAGAGCCAGTAGAGAAGACTGTAATGATTCCTTTGTTTTCCAAGATAAATCAGTTGCTCCTTCCTCTGTGATCCCTTTATTACCAGAAAAGTAGCTTTATTTAGCAATTTCACATTGTAGTGTGGGTATTCTTATCTTTGGGCTTCCCAGGTGGTTCAGTGGTAAAGAATCTGCCTGCCAACAGGGTACCTGGGCTGGATCCCTGGGTCGGGAAGATCCCCTGAAGAAGGGAATGGCTGGCTACCCACTCCAATACTCTTGCCTGGGAAATGCCTTGGACAGAGAAGCCTGGTGGGCTATAGCCCATGGGATCACAAAAGAGTCAGGCACAACTTGGTGACTAAATAACAACAACAATCCTTATATTATTTCCCTTGCTAGGTTTGTATGTCTAAGAAATAAAGGATGTATCTTTGCTTCTTGAGAACCAAGTTCTGGGTTGGCTGAAAAGTTCAATTGGGTTTTTCTGTACCATCTTATTGGGCAACCCAAAACAAACCGTGTGTTTAAAAGATGCTTAATACATGCTTCTTGATGGTGAATTAATAATGAAGCGGAAGACTAATAGACTTAGTTGGAATAAATAACCAAGAAATAGGACAAAGGTAGATAGAGATCTGATCTGAAGAACCTAAGCCACTCCATTTTGTTAAAAGAAAAACTCCATTTTGTAAGGTTCAGGGAAAAGTGCCTTTGGAAATCCCCTGACCACAAGCCAATCGGACCCCACATCAAAATCTCCTGACTTAATGCTCAGGAACTCGTGGTCTACCTAGACAATAGGGACCAATCAAGAACTAACACACAACCCTTCAAAAGAAAGTGACCAATCAGACATCCCCCTACCTAGAAATCCTTTTTTTCCATGTATACTTTCTACATAAGCAATGTAATCCAAAATCCGGGGCTCCTCCCTATAGCCGCTGCATCAGTATCGGTGGGAGCCCCAGCTCGAGCTTGGTAATAAAAAACTCTCTTGCTTTTGCATCGGATATCAGCTCCTTGGTGGTCGTTGGGAAATTTTGCAATTTGGGCATAACAGATCACACAGGACAATCAATAAAATTATGTTGCACAGAAATTACATGTGAGTATTCACCCCAACGGAGAAGGATTTCATATATAAATACTCTACATTGCCTATCCAAAAATATTACATAGTATTTGACCTGTGCAATTTATTCTTTCAGATGAAAATATAATCTTGCCTTCTTCCTTTAGCTGATGATATACAAGATAAAATACAAAGTTTTTAAATCCTGGTTTTAAAATACTTTGCAACATGTTAAATAGTATTCGAGCATTCATTATGGTTCCAAAGGCATCTCTTTCCAACCACTCAGGATACTAGCATTGCTTTTCAAATTCTCAGTATGGTATGATCCCGCAATTATTCTGCTTAATTGATCAGATCATTCTCACTTTACTTCTTACAAATGTTCCTCACCTGAGTGATGTTTCACACACAGGAACATCACAGCTAAATCTGCATAGTCATCACAGCAGAAGTGAACCAATGATGTAACTCTCATCAAAAAAATCTATGACCCCAAATGATGCATCATCACAGATCCTGATTTTAAAAAATACTCAGATTTTTAAGTCTAGTTTCTTATTTTGCAGAAGCAAACATTTGATTTTGAAAACATCTGATTGAGAATGATATAAAATAAAACGTTTTAAAATGAGAACCTATGTATATTGGCAAGACTTTGTTTTCTTAGTTTTAGTTGACTTCAGCAATCTTCATGACACAAATAATCTTTATTAATAAAATATAAGGAAAAGGCCCTCCTCCAAAATCCTGCAAGTCCTCACCCTAAGCAAACCCCAGGTCACTTTTTAGGAATCCCAATACAGCTTCGTCAGCCCCAAAACCCAATCACCTGGAATCCTCATTCCAGTATTCACAAACAAATTTTATCAAACATACTGAAGCCAATTATTTCTAACCCATCTTCACCCCCAACCTTCTTTTCCTTCTCTGCACTTTCTCCTATAGCCTCCCACTAATTTTCTTTTGATAAAATTTTATTAGAAAAAATAATATGCTTTTATTTCATATGATTTAGAAAAGATTTTAAAATCAAAAAGAATAAAAGTTATTCTTAGGAATATCAACATCCAGATATACACTAACATCCAGATATACACCAACATCCAGATATACACCAACATCCAGATATACACCAACATCCAGATATATTACATATACAGAATGTTCATTGCCTGCATCATTTGGAATCATACCTTCTGGAAACTTCCCCTGCCCATAGCCCCAGGCCATGGAACAGAATCAGAGGCCTTGCTTTACTACATGACCTCATACTCCTGGCCACAGCAGAGTAGGAAGCCAGTTCCTGACTAACTAGAAGTCAATTTCATTCACAATTTGTCTAAAAAATTTGAGTTAACATTCAAGGAGACTGATGGTGATCATGGTAGTTATCACTGACATTTATGTGTCATATAAGCAGATTAAGAGGGGTGGTGGAGACAGAAAGAAGCACAGAAACCAGAAATAAGAGAGACTATGCAATCTTTGAGAGGCAGAGAGATTGGGACATCAATTCTCAATGATTCCTTGGAGCTGGTTCCCAGAGGTACAGCAACAATTCATTGCCTGCATCTGTAAAACTTCATTTTATCTTTACAATAATTCCCCACCACCTTTATTCTGTCATTTTTACTGTTACATGCACAGTTACACATATAAATTTCTTTGTTATGAAATGATGCCATGGCACGCTCTAATGTTAGATAGTAACATGAGAAATTAATTGGACCATAAAGAAAGCTGAGCACCGCAGAACCAATGCTTTTGAACTGTGGTATTAGAGAAAGCCTCTTGAGAATCCCTTGGACTGCAAGGGGATTCAACCAGTCATTCCTAAAGGAAATCAATTCTGAATTTTCACTGGAAGGACTGATGCTAGAGCTGAAACTCCAATACTTTGGCCACCTGATGCGAAGAACTGACTCACTGGAAAAGACCCTGATGCTGGGAAAGACTGAAGGCAGGAGGAGAAGGGGACGACAGAGGATGAGATGGTTGGAAGGCATCACTGACTCAGTGGACATGGGTTTGAGTGGACTCCAGGAGTTGGTGATGGACAGGGAGGCCTGGCGTGCTGCAGTGCATGAGGTCTCAAAGAGTCAGACAGGACTTAGCGACCGAACTGAATTAAACTGATTATCCTCAACAACTCTCCTCATTCCTTCACCATGAATTTTATTTTTTAAACACGTCTCAAATCCATCCCCTCCTATTAACCTCTGCCATAATTTCTTGCTCTATCATTACAACAGCTTCTTAAATCAGTGTCTATGAGTCTCCCTTCACACAACTGTCAAATATCCAACTAAGATCAATTTAATTGTCATTCCACAGCTTAAAGCCCCTCACATGCTCTAGACAGTTCAGAGATAAGGGCAGGCTGCTTACCAGCATGTGTTCACAAGCCTCCACGACCAGGTCCTGACCCACCTCTACAGCCTGATCTGTGCCCTGTGCATACCATGCTGTCCTCTCCAATCCTTGGCTCATGGTTTTGTCTCACCTATTTTATTCCCATTCCCCTAACAAACCAAATCCAACTGCTCCAGTATGATCAGCCTAATTGTTACTTTTCCCAGAAGTCCCTGAGCCCTTTGAGTACCATGCCTGCTGTAATGCTGCATAGATAACACTTGGTGCTTATTCATAAATATCCATGTATTTGTGTATTTCTGAGTAATCATAAGCTCTTCATGAGGGCTTCATCTTTTCCATGCTTATATCCCCTAGAAAAAGTACAATGCCTGGTACATAGTAGATGTCTAATGTTTGTTGTTTGTTGAGGTATTAAATAAATATTGAGAACTGGAATATTTATCTCATATCTATAAATAGGGATGTCACAGCCATCTGTGACTCCACCCCTCACAATATGAATTTCTGAGCCTGGAGGGCATCCAGAAAGAACAATGCCTGTTATTCAGCAGCCATGAGCCCTCACCTTGGTGAGCACTGAGGAGCTGGGGGGCGGGGAGCAGGGTGGGAGTGGGTAGAGAGGTGGGGGGTGGGCTGTGCATATGTGCTTGCCCAGTCCTGTCTGACTCTTTGCGACCCCATGGACTATAGCCCACCTGGCTCCTGTCCATGGGATTTTCCAGGCAAGAATACTGAGGTGGGTTGCCATTTCCTACTCCAGGGGATCTTCCCAACCCAGGGATCAAACTCAAGTCTCCTGTGCCTCCTGCATTGCAGGCAGATTCTTTACTGTTTGAGTCACCAGGAAGTCAGGGAGGGATTTTTAAAATGCAGGATACTGGCCCCAGATAACTGAGATGCACATGAAAGGAATGATTTCAGTTTAAGTCCAAACTCTTGTATCTTCCCATACATAGAAAAGCCCTAAATTCCTCACTGGAGCTCTCTGGTTTTCCTTAATTAACAATAATCTTTTGATATTCACACTACCTGCTCCTTGTTGCAAACTTCTATATAAACTGACTCCTCCTTTCACCTCCTCATAACAATTTTCTCAGGGTTACATGAGATGCTGTCTATGGGGCTTGAAGTCCTAAAACTTCCCACCAAATAAAACCTAACTCTCACCTTCTAGGTTGTGACTATTTTTGAAGTCAACAATATGTGTGTGAAGAGGTAAATTTGCAAGTGGAAGGATGGGTGACTGAAACATCTTTCTTATACTCACAACCAGATCATATAGAAAGCAAATATTTCCATAGCGTGGCATACACTTATCATGATCTTAAAACCTGAACTGTAAATTTAATAAAATTGCAGCTCTCTGATTTTGTAAGTTCTTTAACCATACATTGTACAAAATCTTCTCTTGGATGGAGGAGGCATGAACATATTCTAGAGACAGAATTCAGTTAACCTGATAAAGAGACTTGGGCAGTCAGAACACTCCAAAGCCACAACAGCACACTGCCCCATTTAGGCAGAAAGACTCAGGTGCCTTCCTTAAAGATGGAGAATAGACAGCTGGCTACAATTTTATATACTATTGAGGCAATGTGAGAAATGCTTCTAAAATATTTAAACCAATCTATCACTTTAAACTATTATTTCACCCCCATAATTTATTTATATCAACCATTATGCTAATTATCAAGCCATTAACTCTGCCGATGAAAATCCATTGCTAATGTGCTAATTGACTAATCTTCAGTGCTAGGGATAAGAAAGCTAAAGCACTTGTAATAATGCCTCTGGAATGTGGCCTTGCTAATTAAATGTTAGTGGACCACCCCTGGAGTGTGAATACTGAATTAAGGCAACCCACTGCCCCTCTGGTGGAGATTAAAGCTAACTAATGCACATTTACATCATACTGTTTACTGAAGTATTATAAAGTAGACTACAGACATCTTAATGGCAACCAACAACATGAATACAAGCCCCAACTAGGAACAAAAGAACTCCCACACTCTGGTCTAGCTCTTCCACAGGGTGAGAAAACTGTGGTCCTGTATTTATTTTCTAAGTGATTCTGCATGCACTTAACAAATGTGGTCTCTGCTATCAATATTTAAGACAAGAGAAAAGGAAATGTATTAGATGTACCTATCTAAATGTTTAGCACTACACCTCAGAGGAAAATGTTTCCTCATATCTTTATTATGTCATCAGTGTATGACCTGAGGTATAAATATAAATTTCCCCAAGGTGCTTTTTATGAACAAGAGAGAAAATAAATAAGAACTTTCAGCATTCTAAGATACAATGCTTTCTTCTTTAATATTTTCATACTAATCTTTACCTCTGTAATGGTGATGAAATACCTGTGGCATTATTGTTGTTTAGTTTTGAATAAGACATATTAGCAAAGTTAACCCAAGGGAGATGCATTGTAGCATGCCTCTGAAACCTGCAGTATGAATACAGTTCTCAAACCTGCAGAAAAAAGATATAATTTTCTTTTGGAAGTCAAAACATCATAGATCAACACATGGTGCAGCTTATGGAAATATATTTTGATATATTTCCTTTCATTTATCTAAGATATGAATAGTAGTCAATTTCATATCTCAAATATGGTTTTCTGTGTCATATGCTTGAAATACTATAGATGACAAGGAAAGACTCCTGAATGTTAAATAGTAAATCTTTGCTCAGTTCTATAAAGAATGACAAAAATTGGCTCAAGAACAAGGGTAAGTGTTGATCTACTGAGGCAATTTTAATTCTCCATGTCAGCATATTGGTGAAGCAATGCGCGCGCGCACACACACACACACACACACACACACACACACACACACACATGTTGTAATCATATTTCCTCTTTTACAAAATAGATAGAATATATGTATTATGTTTTATAAATTAGTTAGTTCATCTCAACTCTGAAAAACTTAAATAGAGTTTGGTCGAAAACACAGTTCTATTTTCATGTTACCTAAGATCCACTTTACTCTGTGAAGTCCATTCGATCTGGAACAAAATCTTTATAGCACTCTGTAAGTTCATCAAGCTGATAAGTAGGGCTTTTCTATTTTGTGTTATCATTAGTCTCTGTTCAAGAGAACAATGCCAAAAATGCAGCTAATCTATTCAGAAGAAAACTATGATGTGAGAAATTTTTTTATGCAGGATTTACCCTAAGCAAGCTTCTGGGGGAAAAAAACAAGGTTTTGGGGTTTTTGTTTTGTTTTTGTTTTCTTTTTGCAGATTCTAGAAATCCTACTTTTAGTACTGTTAGGTAGTTAGAATAGGAAACAGGAATCTAGAATGGCAGTGGCTAAAAGACAAGAAAGGGGAAAGCCCGTGAAAATAGAACAAAGGAAGGTCTGAGGACCAGAGTGAGGACCTTAGGGCCAGGATTCAGTCAATCTCTCTTTCTCTCTCTCTCTCTCTCTCTCTCTCTCTCTCTCTCTCGTCTTCACCTTTTTTGGGTCAGTATGCCCTCACACCTCGAGGATGTATTTTTCTTTATTTTCTAAATAAAACTGACGGAGCTATAACACTGTCTGAGTGCTGTGATGCACAAAGGGCTTTAATGTCCGTCACTTCAAATCTTTGTTGTGACAAGACAGAACCGAGGAGATTACACTCCCCTGACAGTACCACCTTTTCTTCCTTCTTCCCCACTGCCATATTTTGCAGCTATCCATGGTCCACTCAAGGGCTGCTATAGGTGCAGCCTTTGCTGGGCTGATCCCTTCCCAACCCAAGACTATATCCAAACTTGCCTTTTTCTCATTTCATTGAAATGTACTGCCCTTATCTCATTTCCTCTGGTCCTAGATGTCTACTGGAAAACCAAATGAACTAATTTACACTATGATATCTTCTCTAATCTAGATGTTTGTGTCCTTGAGAAATTCCTATGTTGAAATCCTAACCCCAGAATTAGGAGGTGAGGTTTAGAGGCGGTGGTTAGATATGGGGCAAAGTCCTCATGAATGACATAAATGCTCTTATAAAAGAGACCCTGCAGAGCTGTCTGACCTCCTTCCACCATGTGAGAACACAGTGAAAAGAACTATCTAGAAAGTGAGCCCTCACCAAACACCAAATTGACTTGACCTGCAATCTTGAACTTCCCAACCTTCAGGACTGTGGGAAAGAAATTTCTGTTGTTTATAAGCCACCCAATCTATGACATTTTATGATATCAGCCTGAGAAGACTAAGACATTATTAATATAAGACAGTGGCTTAATAGGAAATCCCTTAAGGAATATATTTAAATATTAATACATTCATTAGTCAACAAATATTCATGGAGTGTCTCCAATGCACTAAACACTGTTCTGTTCAATGCTGTTAGGGATACATCAGAAAAATATCAATGGAGAAAGCATACAACCATCCCTAATGAAGTTACATTCTAGCAAGAGGAGAGACAGGAGTATATGCTTATTTTTATTCACTGTTCACTCAATAAATCATGTCCAACTCTTTGCAACCTCATGGACTATGGTCTACCAGGCTCCCCTATTCTCCACTATCTCCTAGAATTTGCTCAGATTCATGTCCATTGAGCAGGTGATGCTATCTAACCATGTTATCCTCTGCCACCCCCTTCTCCTTTTGCCTTCAATGATGGGATTAAGAAGCTTCCCCCCATGGCTCAGCGGGTAAAGAATCTGCCCCAATGTAGGAGACATAGGAGATGTGAGTTCAATCCCTGGGTTGGAAAGATCCCCTGGAGGAGAAAATGGCAACCCACTCCAGTATTCTTGCCTCAAAAAATCCTATGGACAGAGGAGTCTGGAAGGCCACAGTCCAGAGGGTCACTAAAGAGTTGGACATGAATTGAGCAACTAAGCACGCATGTGGGATTAAAAGGCAATTTGTGCCATAGGAAGAATGATAAAATAAAACAGGGCAAGAGGGCCACAGTGCATGGAAGGGGAAAGGACTGCCATCAACGAGAAGGTGACAGATGTCCAGAGACCTGAAGAAGTGGCAAACAGGCTACTGAGATATCTGAGCAAAGCGCCTTCCTAGCAGAGAACAGCCTTCACAAAGACCTAAAAGCAGGAGCATGTCTGATTTGTTAGAGGAAGAGCAAAAATGACAGTGAGCAGAGTGAGTCAGGAGCAGAGTATTGAGAGGAGATCAGAAAGAAGGTGGAGATAGGGACAGACAAGAAACACCAGATTATCTAGGGTCCTGTTAATAAAAGCCTTATGAACTTAACCTTCATTGGTCCAAGGTGATACAGAAATTCCAGTTACAACTGCATATTTAATTCCTTTATTTATTCAATAATTCTTGAGTGGCCAATGCATGTCAAGCATTCCCTGAAGTGCTGAGGATTCAAAAATGGAAAGCCTACCTCTGAAGAGTTGATGATTGAGCAGGAATACAAAGCAGGCAATTACAGTTAAAGTGAAAAGTTCTATAATGGGAATATCCATAAGGCACACTCAGAATATAGGAGAAATAGCTCAATATGGAGCAACAGATAAGACAAAAAGCGGAGAGCCAGAAAGGAGTAGGCTCCACTTGAGCTGAGCTGAGCAGAACTGTAGGTGTCTCTCCTATATGGGAAGGTCAGTCTAGGCAAAAGAAATAGATAAGCAAAGTCAGAAAGTAATTTTTTTTAAAGCAATATATTTTCTGGGCATTATAAATAGCTTGGTACCTTCACAGCAAGAAAATATGTTGTCTTGTAAGCATCAGAGTAGAATGAGCTGTGGATCTATCACAGTGCCCTTCTTGATGGATAGATTGGTTTAGGGTCCTTAATTGGAAAAGTGCCAGAATTAGCCACTCATGACCTTTTCCATTCCAGTTCAAGATCAGAAATCTACAAGGTCATTTATGAAAGTGAAAGTGAGTGTTTCTCATTTGTATCCGATTCTTTGCAACCCCATGAACTATAAAATCCATGGAATTCTCCAGGCCAGAATACTGGAGTGGGTAGCCTTTCCCTTCTCCGGGGGATCTTCCCAACCCAGGGAATCTTCTCAACCCAGGGATCGAACCCAGGTCTCCTGCATTGCAGGCAGATTCTTTACCAGCTGAGTCACCAGGGAAGGGGTGCTTGCAACTACAAAGGCATCGCTATTGAAGAAGACGACTGCACAAGACATGTCAGAGCCTCCTCTGAATCCACAATCCCAGACTGTGCAGTTCCATAGCTGGCAGAAACAGCAGCTCCACTTTAAATCCCATCCTCCTCAAGTTACTGTTATTCACATAACTTTTAATCCTCACAGTTCTTCTAGATAGGCGTTATCTGTTTCTATTTTATGTAATATTAGTGGAAAAATGCTCTTTAAATTACTAAAATAGCTTGCTTCTTTGTTTTAGGTGATCTCTGAATTCATCTCTGCAGTAGATAGAGATTCAGTTTACGTAATTTCAATAATGGGTCATTTTTAGTATTTCATCAGAGGTAGCTGACAGAGGCTAGTCTAGGATGGGGGCCATTGAGATGAGGACCGGACCACCTGAAAATGTTAGCAGGTGGAGCCTCAGGGGAAGGACATCAGCAAGGGAGCCCTCATGACTAAACCAAAGACCTTTAAGAACTATGATATCTAATATCCAACTTTAAGTGGTTTTCTTAAAATTACAGTGATCCTTTCCCTTTCCATTTCTATCATGCCCCGGATAAAGAAAAGAGTAGTATTGATACCCATTTATAGGGCAAAGTTGTGGGGAGAGAGCAAAATTGACAGAAAAGGTAAAATAGCAAATAGAGTTTCAAGAATAGAGGAGAAGAAAGAATTTCCTGAATACGTCTGCCATCATTTGGGTTCCAGAAATGGTCATCCTTGGCCTGACCTATGGATGAAACCTCCCCCATACTTTGAGACTTACTCCTTCCCCAGCATCCATCCTCAACCCACCTAGCCATCTTCTTAAGATGTTGACCATTTCCTCTCTTCAGTCATCTGCACTAAGATGTCTCCACTCAGACTGAAATCAACCCCCCCGCATGGCCTCCACTACTGGCCCGGACTGGACACCTGTCAATTCTCCAATCCCATCTCCCACCTCTCTTAAGAGGCTTTGCACCTTTTAACTAAACAGAAGGCTGTGGGTTGTGTATCTGCTCTTCTTTCTCCTGGGAGGGCAAAAACCACTGTTCTACCTAGCACCTACTCACTATTCATATATCAGTTGAAGTTCTACCTTTCAGAACAGTTTTAAGTGCACTCTTCACCCACAACATTACCTCTATCAGAAATTTATCACAATTTGCAATTGTGCTTTTCTGTTGTTGTTTGTATCCTGTTCTCCTAACCCACTAGATGGAAATTCTATAGTTTCCAACTGTACATCAAGAGTTTAGCAGAAGGCCTGTTACACAGTAAGTGTTCTGTTGTTTAGTTGCTAAATCGTATCCAACTCTCTGTGATCCCATGGACTGCAGCCCACCAGACTCCTCTGTTCATGGGATTCCCCAGGCAAAAATACTGGAGGGAGTTGCTGTGCCCTCCTGCAGGGGATCTTCCCAATGCAGGGATCAAACCTGTGTCTCCTGCACTGGCAGGCAGATTCTTCACCACTGAGTCACCAGAGACACTCCATACACAAGTTTTTAATTCCATTATTATCAATAAGAAACTTGAAGTCAGGGGAACTAGAGCCAAGTGGGCATCTAGGACGGCTTCTAGAAGAGATATAGTCTCCACACTAATTTTAGCAAGGTAGACAAACTCTGTCTGAGAAGCAGAAAACAATAGAAGCATTCCTACGGATGGAAAATAGTGAGATGGCTAAAAAAGCAAAAGAGCCAAGAGACAGAGCAGATTTGTTAGGCTAATAAAGAGAAGCATGAAGGTATATTATAGAAGAAAGAGCTATATTTTACATTACCTACTTCCACTTTCTACAAAGTGCCCAAGGACAGAGAACTTGACTTACTACCTCCAAAAATAAATTATTACTTACAGAGATTTGATAGATTTTCTTGCCATGGCCAGCCACGCCAGTGCACTATCCTTCCTTTATGTGACTCATGATGCTTTCTCTGTTCTTTCCAAGGTAAGAAATAGAATGTGTCTGTTTGACAATATATCTTTTCCACTGCTTTCCAATTTTACAATCATAACTGGAAATAGATTCTTTCATAGTTTATAGCCCTTTTGTAGAAGGGAAGATAGTAGAAATTCACACTCTGATCACCTCTGCTTTTTTCCCATTAAAGGGCAGAAGTGATGCTTCCTGTGTATGAAAGAGTAAGTAGGATGGTAAGATGAAAGTTTAGAGTTTAAAACAGAAAAAGAAATCCCAGGCTTCAGGTCTGCTTTATAGACAGTGTTCACAATATCCTTTAGAAAACATATTATGAGTAAATACTATGCTGCTCAAAATCATTGGCAACTGCCCTGGGCATTCTCCATACACCGAAGAGTATTTATTAAATAATTGAAGGACACAGGCAGACCCTGAAGAACAAGTAGGTAAGGACTGTACACCTCATGGGTTAGTGTTTTCAATAGGGACTAACCTTTAAGACACTGTGTACAGTCTACAATCAAATATAAACATACAATCGAGATTATTTGCTTCATAATATTTATAACTAAATTAAAAACAATCTTCAACTTCTGATTCCAATTATAATGGTATACAAGGGATGGTACTGACAACTGCAAACTAGACAATAGGCAGTGAAAGTCTCTGATTCCTAAAGAATAAAGGGGGAAAGTTTCAGGAGCCCCGGCACTCCAATCGACTGCCTGGACTCAGGTTCTAGGCCACACTGCAAGGAAGAAGAACCCAACTAGAGTTCAGAGTTCCACTAAGTGTAAGAAAGAAAGACTGGAGTTTGAGGCCAAGACGGCTAGAATGTGCCATCTGTGATGCTGGGGAAAGGGACGTACCCAGAGAGAACTCTGGAACATCTTTGGCTAACTACTGATCTGCTCATGTATGAGAGGAAACTACCCAAGACCCAGGGAAATAACCACTCAGAAGTGATAGGCAGAGTTGACACAGGGCTAGAAATGGATCATATTTAATCAGGGTGGACATGCCTTATAATACAAAGAGCTTTAAATAAAGTTCTAAGATATCTCCTTAGTAGTGAGGCTAAATTAGCCCTAGATTAAAAGCTGCTCTGGACCCATCCTAACAAAGTTGAAAGTAAAGCTTCAAATAATCCAATTGATTTCAAGTAACATAACTTTATGCTAGAATAAAGTCTAACACAATTTAAAAGAATATAACAAAATATAGGAACTAAGAGCATGCAATTTACAATGACCATTATCCAATAAAAACATTACTAGGAATGTGGAGAAAAAGGAACACATGACTCATGACCTAAGAGAAATATCAATAGAAGCACAACCAGAAATAACAGAGATGGTACAATTAGCATTAAAGCTCATTTAATGGCTATTATAAATATTTCCCATAGTTTACCAAAGTAGAGAAAGATCTGAACATGATGAAGAGAGAAGTGGATGATGTGACATAAAAGATGCATATTGAACTTCTAGAGATAAAGTAACAATCTCATCTAGGAAATGACATTAGAATAAATCATTCAAATAAAACAGATGTGTGAACTTGAAAGAAGCAAAGAAAAGAGAGAAAAAAATATGGAGTAAAAAAGTGAACAGGCCATCAGTAATTTGTGGATAACATCAAATAATCTAACATACGTGTAGTTAAAGTCCCAGAAGAACAGAAAGGAACACAAAATATGTATATATTTGAAGAAATAATGTCTGAAAAAAGCCTCTAAATCTGATGAATACCAGAAAACTTGAAGTAAAAGAAAATTTAAATGCCACACAAGGCCACATCATGATAAAATTGTTAAATACCAGAGGTAAGAGAAAAATCTTAAAAGCAACTTGAGAAAGAGATAGATTATGAAAGATAATGGGATGCTGCAAAATGTCTAACAACATGCTATCTGGGGGAAAAAAAAAAAATGGCTTGTAGTATCTGCAGATTGTATAGTATAAATACTCCCATCTGGCCTATTTCAGTCTGTCAGTCTGATGTTCCTGAATGCTGAGTTTGGAACTGAGGCTCACAATCAATTCTCACAAGGTGGTATAAGCTGTCCCCAGCACACCACTGCACATAGGAGAACAAGCTGAAAAATGGTAGCAGATTTCTTTTGAGAAGCAAGACAAGCAAGAGAACAAAAGCACAGTTAACGTTGGTTATAGAAAAGAAAGACATCAACTCGGAATTTTTTAATGAAGCAAAATATCTTTCAAAAAAAACAAAAGACTATTAAACAAGAGCTTAACTTAAATGAAAAAGAACTAACTACCAGGAAACCTACCCTACAATAAAGTTCTTAATGCAAAAGGAAAATAATGTCAGATAGAAATCTGAAGAATGACATGACTGGTGGATTGATCAGTATACATGAAAAGCACGTACCTCATTTTTAATCTTTTAAAATGATAACTAGTCATTATCATTGACTAGTCAAAGAAGAAATAATAATAGATGTAGATATTAATTTCATATGTAGGAGTGAAATGCATCAAACAGTAGCATAAAGGATAAGAAAAGAAATGGAGCTCTATAGAACTACACTGT
>SJYC01146697.1:0-12654 GCA_006408675.1 Madoqua kirkii | reverse complement strand
ATGAAGAAATACTATATTGTAAAAAAGAAAAACAGGAAATTAAGAAATGATATAGTATTATTAACTAAAGTACAGATCTTGTTCAAATTTCACAAAATTGTATGCCAGTGTCCATTGTTTTCACATCTTATCTTATTCAAGGCTCCATACCATATTTAATTGCATTGAGCAGCTTCAGCTGCATGCAACAAATTGTTATAAATTCTCTTTTCATTTTTATTATATTACAAATATATTCTAATTTTCTGTGTTATGGCTTCTTAGTGTTATGTGGACACTCATTTAAGGTGGACATTTAATATCCAAATGCATGGGATTTTGTTTAAAATATTTTTAATATTAATTTCTCATTTTGATACTAATTTCTCATTTAAATATTTTGTTCTCCGCAACCCTCCTCTGTGTGTTTTTTTTTCCCCAGTCTGACTTTATTGAGGCCTTCGATGGCTAAGTTGAAGATCTCTCTTCAGTGAAAATCACACTACACTTGAAAATATGTGAGTTTTTTCCCAATATCTTTTGATATTGATTTCTAACATAATTCCACAATGATAACAGAACAGACTCTGTATGATTTCACCTTTAGACCATGAAATTTTTGTACCTTGCTTTATGTTCCTGGATATGGCCCCATCTCTCCTAGTTTACAATCTATGGGAACATGAATAGAATTTGTATCCTAGTGTTGTGTGAAAATTGTATAAATCTAGTCATGATAAATTGGTTCATAGTGCTTTTCAGGTCTGAAGGCAAATATAATGCAAGGAATTTGATTTGGTTCTAATAAATACCTTTATTTTCTTAAATTATTATCCTCAAAGATTTAACTTATGTTGGTTATAATTATTAATATTTACTGTCATAAATTAAAACTAAAAAAAATAAAAAACTCATTGAAATCACTTTTTATATTGTACTTCAATAAAGCAGATTATTAAAGCAAATAAACAAACAAAAAACAATTAAGTTCATTTCTCATCAAAGACCCAAACCCAGTTAAAACATTGGCCCACTGATACTCATAAATGAGATATAAGTCTTAACTGAAGTCTGGAATTAATGACAGTTTTAGAGGTCAAAGTCTGAGTTTGTAAGGCCCAGGGAGGTCAATTAACTTTTCTTATGTCACACTTCTTAATTTGCCTGGACATTCCTGATTTATGCCTATTTTTCTGATTGCATAATTATTAACAGCACCCTCTTTTACTTCCAAAAATGTCCCAGTTGGTATGATGAGTTCTAGGTCTACCTATCAGTTCAATTCAGTCACTCAGTCATGTCCAACTCTTTGTGACCCCTTGGACTGCAGCATGCCAGGCTTCCCTATCCATCACCAACTCCTGGAGCTTACTCAAACTCATGTCCAATGAGTTGGTTATGCCATCCAACCAGCTCATCCTCTGTCATCCCCTTCTCCTCCTTCCTTCAATCTTTCCCAGCATGAGGGTCTTTTCAAATGAGTCAGTTCTTTGTATCAGGTGGCCAAAGTAATGGGGTTTCAGCTTCAGCATCAGTCCTTCCAATGAATATTCAAGACTGATTTCCTTTAGGATGGACTAGTTGGATCTCCTTGCAGTCCAAGGGATTCTCAAGAGTTCTGTCCCACACCACAAGTCAAAAGCATCAATTCTTTAGAGTTCAGCTTTCTTTGTAGTTCAACTCTCACATCCATACATGACTACTGAAAAAACCAAAGCTTTGACTAAACAAAGTAATTTTGTCTAATTACTAATTTTGTCCAACATTGCTTTGTTGGCAAAGTAATGTCTCTGCATTTTAATACCATTCAGCAAATTAGCAGCATTGCAAAATCTCAAACTTACTCCCAACCAGCACTTCCTATTTAATCACAGTGTCATCAGTCGTACAGAAGGAAACAAAACATTGCCATCTGGAAATCCTCTTGTCAGACAGATTTCATAAATAGGTAAACAGATTTTGCCTTACCACATACCTTTATACTCAGATAATCTTACACTGACATACATATATGATGCTTACATATACAAAATTACATATAGGGTTTACACTTAGAGCTGCCCTATTTCCCAGAATTCAATGGATACTGACATACATTTTGTCCCAAAGAAGAACACAACTCTCTGTGAGCGTCTTATTTGCCTTTAAGAGATTACCTGGCCATGCCTATTCACTTTAGTTCTCTGTATCTCAGTTAAACCTCTGTAAAAGTTAGATTACTTCTATTAAATTAATATAGCTAAAAACCTGTGACCCTGTATGTGAGAACCAACTTAACATATGCTATGGGTTGAATTGTATCCTCCCCCAAAGGTATGAAATCCTAACCTCTGATATCACAGAACATGACTAGACACAATTAGTTAAGATAAAATCATACTGAATAGAGGGAACCCTTAACCCAGTATAACTGGCGTCTTCATAGAAAGAGGAGAAGAGATAAAGACAAAGGCACCATAGAAGAAGATAGCCATGTGATGGAGGCAGAGGTTGGAGGGATGCCCTTAAAGCCAAGGAATGTTAAGGAATGCCAGCAAACACTAGAAGCTATTATTAAAAGAGGCACAGAAGGATTCTCCCCTACAGGTTTCAGAGGGAGTCTAGCCCTGCCAACTCCAACTCCATGATTTTGGACTTATAGAATCCAAGATTGTGAGACAATAAATTTCTGTTGTTCTAATCCACCCAGTGTGTACTAATTTCTTATGGTAGTCCTAATATAAGACGTGACCTACTTCATAAATACTCAAATACCAATACCACAAATTTTTACTAAAATTGATACCTTTACTTTCTAATTCTAGCTAGCTGAATTTTAGGATGTTTTATCAACCAGTATTATCAATTTAGATGAAATCATGTCTCATATCTAGCTTTTATAGAAACTTTCATAGCTCAAAACACTGTTAAATACCAATCTTTCCTGTATTATCCCATCACCATGACAACACATGCCTCTTCTATGTTTTCAAAAATCAGAGAGACTCAGAAACTTATGAAACTGTGTACAAGCCCCTGTGTCCTTGTCTTTTGAAGTAAAATGTTGACTCAAGAATTAATGATTGGAAAGTGTAAAGGTTAGAAACAGAAGAGCTGTTGGACTAAGGAACTGGTAACAATTTATTCTGCCACATAACAGCATCACTGAGCTCCCAGTTTCCCCCCAAGATATAGATAAAGGCCTGACATACATTCCTAATTTTTTTTATGGGAAGATGAAAGCTGCTGAGCACTAAAACATAGGCCCTAGACTGGCTGAAACCAGAAGGTTGATCAGGCTTGCAACTTCACCATGCCAACCAATCCAAGAACTGTCCACAAGCTGATCATGCCCTGTTCCTTTCACATTATAAAACTCCTTACTACCCCCTCTAGGGTGGGTCACATGGTCTTCAGGGCATTAGCCCACTGTGGCACCCCTTGCCTGGCAAAACAATCAAAGCTACTCTTTTATACTTCACCCAGAACTTTGTCTCCATGTTTCTATTCGGCACCAGAGAACAGAGACTGAGTTCCAGCAACACTTAACTCTCTATATGGGGCTGTCTCAGTCCATTAGGCTGCTACAACAAAACCAAAAACTGGATGACTTACAAACAACAAGCATTTATTTCTGACAGTTCTGAGGCTGGGAAGTCCAAGATCATGGTGTTAGCAGATTCAGCATCTGGTGAGAACGTGCTTCTTGCTTCATAGATCACCATGCCAACCAATCCAAGAACTGTCCACAAGCTGATCATGCCCTGCTCCTTTCACATTATAAAACTCCTTACTACCCCCTCTAGGGTGGGTCACATGGTCTTCAGGGCATTAGCCCACTGTGGCACCCCTTGCCTGGCAAAACAATCAAAGCTACTCTTTTCTACTTCACCCAAAACTTTGTCTCCATGTTTCTATTCGGCACCAGAGAACAGAGACTGAGTTCCAGCAACACTTAACTCTCTATATGGGGCTGTCTCAGTCCATTAGGCTGCTACAACAAAACCAAAAACTGGATGACTTACAAACAACAAGCATTTATTTCTGACAGTTCTGAGGCTGGGAAGTCCAAGATCATGGTGTTAGCAGATTCAGCATCTGGTGAGAACGTGCTTCTTGCTTCATAGATGGTGTCTTTTTGCTGTATCTTTACAAGATGAAAGAAGATAGGAAACTCTGGCCTCTCTTAAGTGAACACTAATCCCATTCATGAAGGCGTTGCCCTCATGACCTAATTACCTCCTGAAATTCCTACCAATACCATCACCTTGAGGGTTAGAATTTCAACTCATGAATTTGGGAGAAAATGAACATTTAGGCCATAGCAGTGAATCAGTTAAATAAGAGGCAGCAGAGTGTTATCAGAATAGATGAAAACAGAATCCTGGTTTCTTTCCCCTCAACCTTTGTATATCTTCCCATGAGAAAGTCTTTTTATCCAGTGGTTACTCCTACACTTTTCTGGCATTTCACTGTATGCAGCACCAGCCAAGCAATATTAAACAATCTTCCACATGGGATAGTGTATTATTACTTAAAACCTTATGTTTCCCCCAAATTCAGGAAAAGATCACATGGAACATGGCAATAATCAAAATAATGTATGGTCTATATTAAGTGAATATCATAGACAAGTGACTGTCAACTAAGATGGCCCTATCAGAATCACTAATGGGAGGGCTCCAACACCACCACCCACCCTCTCCTGACCACATGAAAACCATGACTTAATGGAAGCACTCTTTGCAAATCACTGCAAAATCCTCAAGTAGTTAGAGGGAATGGAGAAAATGACAATGATTCCTGTAGATTCTCATCTATCTTGTCCACTTAGTGACCTTAGAATGCATTAAAAATTTGTTCATGTTTTAAAAAAATATGTTTCCAAACACTTTGTATCATAGGGTCCTAAATTTCTTTTTTAGTATTTTTTGTAGTAAAATAGCCATAAACAACTTTAGTCATTTTTAAGTATTCAGTTCAGTGGCATTAAGTACATCCATAATGTTATACAATCCATTTCCAGAATTTTTCCATCATCCTAAACATAAACTTTGTTTCTATTAAATAGCTCACTACTCCTCCCTTTCCCAGTGTGATCCCATTTTTGTAATCAAAGTCTGGAGCATATATACCAACTGTCTTAAAGTGTTGGTTTTATTTGACCAACATTCACTAAGTATTTGTTCAGCACCTATCCTGTACTTCCCCTCAAGTGGGTAAAGGGACTAAAAGTCTTTAGAAACTACTTTGAACTTTGTAGAATAAATGATTCAGAATATTATAGCCCTTAGAAATAATACCTGGCACCATAGTAAATAGTATATTGGTGTTCATTATTACTATCATTTATCTTCATTTCTTTTTTCTATTTTTTTCTAGAGTGAATTATTATTTTTAGAATCAATATAAAGCCTACCACAATTTTTTTTAAAAAACAGAAGGTCCATAAAATCACTACAAAATGAGTAAACAGTTCCTACCCAAATCATAAAATGGTTATTTTAAAAATGAAAAAATAAAACTATATGAAGAGAGGGAACCATAGATATAGGCAAACCTATTAATGACACTGTCCTAAAATACAGTACTAAACAAGGATCAACTCAGAAAATAATTATTGCTGGTTAGTTGTGTCCATCTCTTTTGCAACCCTATGGACTGTGGCCGACCAGGCTCCTCCAGGCAAGAATACTGGAGTGGGTTGCCATTTCCTTTTCCAGGGGATTTTCCTGACCCAGGGGTCGAAACTGAGTCAGGGAAGCCCACCCAGAGAGGAAAAGGCCAAACCATGAGGAAAGGTTTGACATGCTGTGTGCCATTTTCAGACTTTTCAAGTCTGTTTCTGAACAGACAGGGTCCCACAGTCTCTCTAGGGTCTACCTACTACTGTGCTTCTGTCTCATTCAAGGCTCCAATTTATTTTAGCTGTGACTCATTTCACTTCAATCCTGGGACCAAAGCTAATTCGTTCAGCTATACAGAGGAATATATTGACACAAATCCCAATTAGGAACTTCCAAAAAAGCAGGATTCCGTCTGTGCACAGACCAGCAGGGTTTGGTTCTCCCAGGAACATAGGTCTCTACTCTTTCTTTTGTTCTCGGCACATTTTCTGTCTTGATACCTGTATAGTACCATGAACATTACTGTTATTTATTGCTTCTCTGAACATGAGGGTTTGATAGTCAGTGGTGCAAAGCTTATATCCTCTAATAGATTCCTCTTTCAATACGTGTAAATGACTCCAACTCTTCAAAATGTAGCTCTTTACATTCACAGTTGAACGCAGCCATTTGTATTATCTATGCTAGTTAAATTATAGAGGCTCAGGTTTATCACTAAATTTCAAGACTACTCAGAAAGTCACTAAATGATGTGTTCTGCTTACCAGAGGGAAAAGATATATCATCAGGGTCTGAAGCTTTAATGTTTTGGGGCCTAATGTCTTATTCAGTCCTTTTTAGTGACTAATCCAGACCACATTTGCATTAATAGTCATAACCCCAGTCACAGGTTTAATTTGTTTTAAACTATATTTAGTCCTTTGGGAGCCTCTATAATGAATTTCATTAAACAGAAAGATTATATAATGTATTCTTTTATGATTAATTAACTCTGTATAAAGATGATAATTATAATTAAACTCATAATTTGACTCGTGTCATTATCATAGTAATTGATCAAGTCATTTTATTACATAAGTGTTCAAAAACTGCAATGTATGTGAAATAGAAACAAACCTAAATCATGCACAAAAGGTAATTTTTACATATATTTCAGAAACTCTCATCTTTTTTCAGTCCTTTCAGCTACGGCCACTTCCCGACTCCTCTCCAAATACTTTTTAATCACTTCAAAGATGACAATACTTTTAACTATAAATTTGCATTTCAAATCAGATTGACTGCATAGCACAGACATATGATACTTTTGTTCTTTTTTTAAAAATTAATTTATTTATTTTAATTGGAAGCTAATCACTTTACAATATTTTGGTGGGTTTTGCCATACATTGACATGAATCAGCAATGGGTGTACATGTGCCCCCCAACCCAAACTCCACTCCCACCACCCTCCCGATCCCATCGCTCTGGGTTGTCCCAGTGCACCACTTTGAGTGCCCTGTTTCATGCATCAAACTTGGACTTTTCATCTATTTCACGTATGGTAATATATATGTTTCAATGCTATTCTCTCAAATCACACCCTTGCATTGTCCCACAGAGTCCAAAGCTCTGTTCTTTATATCTGTGTCTCTTTTGCTGTCTGGCATATAGGGTCATCATTATTATCTTTCTAAATTCCATATATATGTGTTAATATACTATATTGTTATTTTTTCTTTCTGACTTACTTCACTCTGTATAGTAGGATCCAATTTCATCCACCTCATTAGAACTTATTCAAATGCAGTCTTTTTAAGAGCTGAGTAACATTCCATTGAATAATATTCTACAGCTTTCTTATCCTCTTCTTTTCCATTTTGGATTCCCTTTATTTCTTTTTCTGCTCTGATTTCTATGGCCAGAACTTCTAAAACTATGTTGAATAGTAATGGTGAAAGTGGGCACCCTTGTCTAGTTCCTGACTTTACGGGAAATTATTTCAATTTTTCACCATTGAGGATAATGTTTGCTGTGGGTTTGTCATATATAGCTTTTATTATGTTGAGGTATGTTCCTTCTATTCCTGCTTTCTGGAGAGTTTTTATCATAAATGGATGTTGAATTTTGTCAGAGGCTTTCTCTGAATCTATTGAGATAAGCATATGGCTTTCATTTTTAATTTGTTAATGTGGTGTATTACATTAATTGATTTGTGGATATTGAAGAATCCTTGCATCCCTGGGATAAAGCCCACCTGGTCATGGTGTACGATCTTGAGGATTTTTGCATCTATATTGATCAGTGATACTGGCCTGTAGTTTTCTTTTTTTGTGGCATCTTTGTCAGGTTTTGGTATTGGGTGATGGTGGCTTCATAGAATGAGTTTGGAAGTTTACCTTCCTCTGCTATTTTCTGGAAGAGTTTGAGTAGGATAGGTGTTAGCTCTTCTCTACATTTTTTGTAGAATTCAGCTGTGAACCAATCTGGTCCTGGGCTTTTGTTTGTTGGAAGATTTCTGATTATGGTTTTGATTTCTGTGCTTGTGATGGGTCTGTTAAGATTTTTCTATTTCTTCCTGGTTCAATTTTGGAAAGTTAAAGTTTTCTAACAAAGTTAGAAGTTATAAATTTCTTCCAAGTTGTCCATTTTATTGGCATATAGTTGCTAATAGCAGTCTCTTATGATTCTTTGTATTTCTGTGTTGTCTGTTGTGATCTCTCCATTTTCATTTCTAATTTTGTTGATTTGATTTTTCTCCCTTTGTTTCTTGATGAGTCTGGCTAATTGTTTGTCTATTTTATTTGTCTTCTCAAAGAACCGGCTTTTAGCTTTGTTGCTTTTGCTATTGTCTCTTTTGTTTCTTTTGCATTTATCTCTGCCCTAATTTTTGTGATTTCTTTCTTTCTACAAACCTAGGGGTTCTTAATTTCTTCCTTTTCTAGTTGCTTTAGGTGTAGTATTAGGTTATTTATTTGATTTCACTCCTGTTTCCTGAGGTAAGCTTATATTGCTATGAACCTTCCCCTTAACACTGCTTTTACTGAATCCCATAGGTTTGGGGTTGTTGTTTTCATTTTCATTTTGTTTCTATGCATATTGTAATTTCTCTTTTGATTTCTTCTGTAATTTGTTTGTTATTCAGAAGTGTGTTGTTTAGCCCCCATATGTTTGTATTCTTCATGGATCTTTTTTCTCCTGTAGTTGACATCTAATCTTACCTCATTGCGATCAGAAAAGATGCTTGAGATTATTTCAATTATTTTGAATTTACCAAAGCTAGATTTATGGCCCAGTATGTGATGTTTGTTAATTTGAATATCCCTTTTGTTTCTTGATGAATCTAATGGTTTGTCTATTTTATTTATCTTCTCAAAGAACCAGGTTTTAGTTTTGTTGATTTTTGCTATAGTCATCTGTGGGTGGTTTTATTTTTTTTTCCTGCCATAATTTTTATGATTTATTTCCTTTACTAATCCTAGGGTTCTTCATTTCTTATTTTTCTAGTTGCTTTAGGTGTAAAGTTAGGTTACTTATTTGATTTTTCTCTTATTTCTTGAGGTAAGCTTGTGCTGTTATCAACCTTCCCCTTAGGACTGCTTTTAATCAACCACATAGGTTTTGGATTGTCATGTTTTCATTATCATTTCTTTCTATGCATATTTTTATTTCTATTTTATTTCTTCTGTGACTTGGTTATTCAGAAGCGTGTTGTTTAGCCTCCATATGTTTGTATTTTTAACAGTTTTTTTCCCCTGTAGTTGACATCTAATATTACTGCATTGTAATCAGAAAAGATGCTTGAAATGATTTCAGTTTTGTTTTTTTTTTAAATACCAAGGCTAGATTTATGGCCCAGGATGTGATCTATCCTGGAGAATATTCCATGTGCACTTGAGGAAAAGGTGAAATGTTTAATAGATATCAATTAGATCTAACTGGTAAAGTGTATTATTTCAAGTTTGTGTTTCCCTGCTAATTTTCTGTTTGGTTGACATATCCATAGGTGTGAGTGGGGTAGTAAAGTCTCCCACTATTATTGTGTTACTGTTAACTTCCCCTTTCATACTTGTTAGCATTTGCCCTACATATTGAGGTGCTCCTATGTTGGGTGCATATATACTTATAATTGTTATATCTTCTTCTTGGATTGATCCTTTGATCATTTTGTAGTGTCCTTCTTGGTTGTTTTTTTTTTTTTTTTTTCACGGCCTTTATTTCAAAGTCTATTTTATCTGAGTATTGCTACTCCTGCTTTCTTTTGATCTCCATTTGTCTGAAATATCTTTTTCCAGACCTTCACTTTCGGTCTGAATGTGTCCCTTGGTTTGGGTGAGTCTCTTATAGACAGCATGTATAGGGGTCTTGTTTTTGTATCCATTCAGCCAGTCTTTGTCTTTTGGTTGGGGCATTCAACCCATTTACATATAGGTAATTATTGATAAGGATGATTCTGTTGCCATTTACTTTGTTGTTTTGGGTTCAGTTTTATAAACCTTTTTGGTGTTTCCTGTCTAGAGAAGATCTTCTAACATCTGTTGATGAGCTGCTTTGGTGGTGCTGAATTCTCCCAGCTGTTGCTTGTCTGTAAAGCTTTTGATTTCTCCTTCATGTTTGAATGAGATCCTTGCTGGGTACAGTAATCTGGCCTGTAGGTTATTTTCTTTCATCACTTTAAGTATGTCCTGCCATTCCCTCCTGGCCTGAAGAGTTTCTATTGAAAGCTCAGCTGTTATCCTTATGGGAATCCCCTTGTGGGTTATTTGTTGTTTGTCCCTTGCTGCTTTTACTATTTGTTCTTTGTTTGATCTTTGTTAATTTGATTAATATGTGTCTTGGGGTGTTTCACCTTGGGTTTCTTGGACTTGGGTGATTATTTCTTTCCCCATTTTAGGGAAGTTTTCAACTATTATCACCTCACGCATTTTATTATGGCCTTTCTTTTTGTCTTCTTCTTCTGGGACTCCTATGATTCAAATGTTGGGGCATTTAACATTGTCCCAGAAGTCTCTGATGTTGTCCTCATTTTTTAAAATTCTTTTTTCCTCTCTCCATTTATTTACAAAATTCTATCTTCCACCTCACTTATCCTATCTTCTGCCTCAATTATTCTACTGTTGGTTTCCTCCAGAGTACTTTTGATCTCAGTTATTAAATTATTCATTATTGATTGACTCTTTATTTCTTCTTTGTCCTTGTTAAACATTTCTTGCATCTTCTCAGTCCTTGTCTCCAGGGTATTTATCTGTAACTCCATTTTTTTTTTTTTTCAAGATTTTGGATCATCTTTACTATCACTATTCTGACTTCTTTTTCAGGTAGACTCCCTATGTCTTCCTATTTTGCTTGGTTTGGAGGGCATTTATCATGTTCTTTTACCTGCTGACTATTTCTCTGCCTTTTCATTTTGTTTAGATTGCTCTGTTTGAGGTGGCATTTTTTTTGTAGGCTGGAGGTATGTAGTTCCTCTTTATTGTGGAGCATGCTCCCTGTGGGTAGAGTTGGACTAGTAGCTTGTCAAGGATTCCTGGTTAGGGGAGCTTGCATCTGTGTTTTGGTGGGTGGAGCTGGATCTCTTCTCGCTGGAGTGCAATGAAGCGTCCAGTAGTGAGTTTTGGGTGTCTATGAGTTTGGCATGGCTTTGGATAGCCTGTATTTTAATGCTCACTGCTGTGTTCCTGTGTTGCTGGAGAATTAGCATGGTATGTGTTGCTCTGGAACTTGTTAGCTTTTGGGTGGAGCTTGGTTTCAATGTAGGTATGGATACTTTTGGATGCTAAGTCACTTCAGTCGTGTCCGACTCTGTGCGATCCCACAGACAGCAGCTCACCAGGCTCCCCCGTCCTTGGGATTCTCCAGGCAAGAACAATGTTCCCTGGAATCAGGAGTACTCCAGTGCCCTTCTGTGTTGCTGGAGAATTAGCATGGTATGTGTTGCTCTGGAACTTGTTAGCTTTTGGGTGGAGCTTGGTTTCAATGTAGGTATGGATACTTTTGGATGCTAAGTCACTTCAGTCGTGTCCGACTCTGTGCGATCCCACAGACAGCAGCTCACCAGGCTCCCCCGTCCTTGGGATTCTCCAGGCAAGAACAATGTTCCCTGGAATCAGGAGTACTCCGGTGCCCTCAAATTTTGGATTTAAGCCACCTGCCTCTGGCTTTCAGTCTTATTCTTATAGTAGCCTCAAGACTTCCCCATCCATACAGCATACATGATAAAACATCTAGGTTAATGGTAAAAAAAAATTCTCCACAGTGAGGGACACCCAGAGAGGTTCACAGAGTTACATGGAGAAGAGAAGGAGGAGGAGGGAGATAGAGGTGACCAGAAAGAGAAGAGGGGTTGTCAAAATGGGAGAGAGCAATCTAGCCAGTAATCTGTTCCCTATGCGCTCTCCACAGTCTGGAACACCCAGAGAGGTTCACGGAGTTACACAGAGAAGAGAAGGGGGAGGAGGGAACTATTGGTGACCAGGAGGAGAAGAGGAGGAGTCAAAAGGAGAGAGACCAATCAGGCCAGTAATCAGTTTGCTAAATGTTCTCCACAGCCCAGAACACCCTGAGAGATTCACAGAGTTAAGTAGAAAAGATAAGGGGGAGGGAGGAGATAGACATGACCTGGGGAAGAAAAGGGAGAGTCAAAAGGGGAGAGAGCAATCAAGCCAGTAATCACACCCTTAAGTGAAAATGGATAATGAAGATTAGATTCTTAAAGGTACAAAATTGATAGTTCAGTTCAGTTGCTCAGTCATGTCCCATTCTTTGCGATCCCATGAATCGCAGCACGACAGGCCTCCTTGTTCATTACCATCACTCGGAGTTCACTCAGACTCACGTCCATAGAGTCAGTGATGCCATCCAGCCATCTCATCCTCTGTCGTCCCCTTCTCCTCCTGTCCCCAATCCCTCCCAGCAACAGAGTCTTTTCCAATGAGTCAACTCTTCACATAAGGTGGCCAAAGTACTGCAGTTTCAGCTTTAGCATCATTCCTTCCAAAGAAATCCCAGGGCTGATCTCCTTCAGAATGGACTGGTTGGATCTCCTTGCAGTCCAAGGGACTCTCAAGAGTCTTCTCCAACACCACAGTTC
>SJYC01146696.1:0-57146 GCA_006408675.1 Madoqua kirkii | reverse complement strand
CCCCCCCCAAAATAAAGTCTGACACTGTTTCCACTGTTTCCCCATCTATTTCCCATGAAGTGATGGGACCGGATGCCATGATCTTCTTTTTCTGAATGTTGAGCTTTAAGCCAACTTTTTCACTCTCCTCTTTCACGTTCATCAAGAGGCTTTTTAGCTCCTCTTCACTTTCTGCCATAAAGGTGGTGTCATCTGCATATCTGAGGTTATTGATATTTCTCCTGGCAATCTTGATTCCAGCTTGTGTTTCTTCCAGTCCAGCGTTTCTCATGATGCACTCTGCGTATAAGTTAAACAAGCAGGGTGACAATATACAGCCTTGACGTACTCCTTTTCCTATTTGGAAACAGTCTGTTGTTCCATGTCCAGTTAGAACTGTGGCTTCCTGACCTGCATACAGACTTCTCAAGAGGCAAGTCAGGTGATCTGGTATTCCCATCTCTTTCAAAATTTTCCACAGTTTCTTGTGATCCACAGAGTCAAAGGCTTTGGCATAGTCAATAAAGCAGAAATAGATGTTTTTCTGGAACTCTCTTGCTTTTTCCATGATCTAGTGGATGTTGGCAATTTGATCTCTGGTGCCTCTGCCTTTTCTAAAATCAGCTTGAACATCAGGGAGTTCAGGGTTCACGTACTGCTGAAGCCTGGCTTGGAGAATTTTGAGCATTACTTTACTAGCATGTGAGATGAGTGCAATTGTGCCGTAGTTGAAGCATTCTTTGGCATTGCCTTTCTTTGGAATTGGAATGAAAACTTACCTTTTCCAGTCCTGCGGCTACTGTTGAGGTTTCCAAATGTGCTGGCATATTGAGTGCAGCACTTTCACAGCATCATCTTTCAGGATTTGAAACAGCTTCACTGGAATTCCATCACCATTACAAAATTGATAACAAATACCAAAAAGCAAAGATTAAAAATCTAGAGTTGAAGTTAGACTCTCAACAAAACAATATTCAAAACAAAAAAATAAATAAATAAATCACAAAAATTATAAAAATATATAATTATGAAGGGTCTTTTTTTGCAATGTAAGAGTAGGTTATAAAAATGAAAATTAAATGAGTAATAAAGGACTTAAAAATTTTTTAATGATAATATTAAAAATATATCTTGAAATTTCTCTGGAGCTGTTGAGGGCAGTGTGGGGTCAGTCCAGTTTCAGATAGTTCCTCGTTCCAGCTTGTACTTCTTCTCAAGGTCTACAGGTCCCTTCCAATGCTTAATGAATGTTAACTACAGGGTTTTAATCTGTTGCACCTGTCACTTGCAGAGTGGGTGCCCTTTTTTTTATTTTGACTTCCTCTGTTTGCAAGTCTCTTCAGTGTCTAATCTCCACCCTGACACAAGGGGGTGGAAGTGGTCACTTATTTCGGCTCACTTGTTCAGTTGTGTTGTGGGGAGGAAGGAACACTGCAAACTATGACTGGTGTGTCGGGGTAGTGCACACAGCGTATGGACCACACTAGTTTTGCCCCAGCTCACGGTGGTGGCATGTGCTTTCCCGGTCTACACTCCTCAGGCTCCAGGTTGCTCTGCAGGGGTACTTTCCAAAGCAGACCCTGCGTTCATGCACTTCCCAGGTCTAAGCTGCTCAGGTTCAGATTCTCGGGTATTCTGCATGGACATAGACTTGGTTGAGTATGCGTTTTGTGCCCTTCCCATGTCCAAGCAGCTCAGGTGACCAGGTGCTTGCCAGGGACACTGTGCCAGGTGGGCCGTGTCCCAGGTGTGCCAGGAGAGCACCATCTCAGGTATGCCACATGTCTCCTCTGGAGAACTGATCTCAGGCTGTGACCCTCCTGGCAGAGGTCAACCGTCTAGGATCCCAGGAAGACATATTAGCAACAAGGAGCCTGCTCAGTTTGGTGGAGGATGCCCTTCTCTGAGCTAAGGCCCACTGCCTTCTGGCTCTGACTCTTGCATACCTGACTCGCTGCCTCCAGAGGAGGTGATGTGGGGGAGGGGGGTAGGAGGGAGGGCAAGGGGAAGGGAGCCTGTAGGAAGCCACCTAACTCTCATTTGATATTCGCCCAATCCTTTGTTCTGTGAGCCGGCCAGGCTGCACATTAGTCTTTCCCAGCAAAGTTCTCTTTTTTTCTCTCTGGCAACCCCACAGTTTGGGTTACATATCAAGTTAGCTCCCTCAGATTGTCTTCAGGGCATTCAGGCCCAGGCCTTCCCCTAAGCACCGCTGATGCCGCCCAGGCCTCCCCGTCCAGGCCCCGCTCACTGACGCTGGACATGAGTGCCTGGGTTACTTCTCTGCTGGCAGTTGCAGTCAGGCATGTCTTCTGTGGGTGTTTTTTTTTTCTTTCTTTCTTTTTTCCCTCCTCTTTAAGTTGCCCTCTGAGATTCCAAAACTCCCCACAGACCCAGCTGTGAGAGGGTTTCTTACTGGTTGGAAACTTCTCCTTCACGACTCCCTCCCCAGGACGGGTCTCCATCCCTAACTTTTGTCTGTCTCTTTTTGTCTTTTGTGTTTTGTCCTACCTCCTTTTGAAGAGAACGGGCTGCCTTTCTGGGTGCCTGCTGTCCCCTACCAGCATTCAGAAATTGTTTTGTGGAAATAATTCAGCATTCAAATGTTCTTTTGATGAATTTGTGGGGGAGAAAGTAGTCTCCCTATCCTATTCCTCCACCATCTTGGGACTGCCTGGATACTTTCGTTTTTAAAATACAGGATTTGCTACTTCCCTCGGGTTACTCAGGTGTGTGTATGGGTTTTGGCCATGATATGAAATCTATGGACAGCAATAATCAGAACCCGGATGAAATACACTCTCAGAAGTATGACCTGGGCCACCTGGCGAAAGTACTGGCAGTAGATAATACAGAATATTCGCATTTCAAAACTAAGAAGAAGACTCAGGACTCTGGTTACTCACAGCAGCTCAGCAAAGCCCACAGAAATGCTCACCAGGAAGTATAATTAACCTCAATGAACTGCCACAGTCTAGGCTTTCAAAGGATTTATCCTGAAACATCACTGATCTTCACAGTGCATCCCTGTATCTAGAAGAGTGGAAAATAACAGCTGTGAGGAAATGCTGCAGGCAAAACAAACAGCAGCATCATTATGACTATTTTTAAACCATTGGATGGAGTCAGCCCAAGGCTGCTGACGGGGTGCACACTACAATCTACCCACACTTCAGCATTTCACGGCACACAGGAGCAGGATTATTTCAGTAACAAGAGTCCTTCAGGAAAATCCTGACTGTGCACTGAGTTCTTTCAGAAATTACTATACTCACAAAAATGTCTTAAGGAAACAGTGCAAGACAGTGTGAATTTTGTGGTACGGGACATTTTCTCATGCAAAAACACAGTCCTTGGGGGCAGAGGAGTGGTGTGAATATATAATGACATCTTGGCCTCCCCCCCCTCCCCCCGCCCAAGTTTCTAATCTTAATTATCTTTCAAATTTTAGTGAACGCTTCTGTAAGAAGACTCTCAGGCTCACCTGTACCAGGCATTTATCCTGCTGTACAGTAATCCATGATTTTTAAATGCCTTGCAAGTAAGAAACCATCTTTCATTCACCTCCATAGCCCCGGTACCTAGGACATATTTGACAATAGGGCTTCCCTGATAGCTCAGTTGGTAAAGAATCCACCTACAATGCCAGAGACCTTGGTCCAATTCCTGGGTCGGGAAGATCCACTAGAGAAAGGATAGGCTACCCACTCCAGTATTCTTGGGCTTCCCTTGTGTCTCAGCTGGTAAAGAATCTGCCTGCAATGCGGGAGACCTGGGTTCAATCCCTGGGTTCAGAAGATCCCCTGGAGAAGTGAAAAGCTACCCACCCCAGTATTCTGGCCTTAAGAATTCCATGGACTATAAAGTCCGTGGGGTCACAAAGGGTTTGACACAACTGAGCAACTTTCATTTCACTATTTGACAGTATGACCTTAAAAAAAAATGTGTTGACTTAATGAGTAAACAGATGTCCATTCCAACTCTGATATTCAGTAAGACTGAGAGGCTAGTCAGATGCCAGCACAGACTTAAGAAATGAGGCAAAGTGCAACTGACTATGTTGGGATATGGGAAGGCTTTGGGAAGTAGAGAGAGAAAAAGAGATACTTGGCTGTAGAGCAAAGACCTGAGATAGCACTGGTTAATACAAGGAAGCACAAAAGGTTTCACTCATTAATTTAGCCTAGGACCAACCTGGTACTCAGTAAATAGCAAATTAAATGTGATGAAGCTTGTTCTTTATGGAAAAAACAAGCAGAATAACCTGACATCAACCAAGATGTCTAAATATCTCGTATACAATCTAGGAAGCAACAGGAGGGGTATCAAATCTCAAAGATATTTTTTAAATACTTAGACGTACAGCTCTCTCAGTCATATGGTTCTTCAATGTCCTAAATGGGACACTGGGGTTCCCAGGTGGCACTAGTGGTAAAGAACCCACCTGCAAAAGCAGGAGAAATAAGGGATCCATATTCGATCCCTGGGTCGGGACAATCCCCTGGAGGAGGCATGGCAACTTACTTCACTATTCTCACCTGGAGAATCCATATGGACAGAGAAGCCTGGCAGGCTACTGTCCATGGGGTCACAGTCAGACATGACTGAATTGATTTAGTTCAGTTCAGTCGCTCCATCATGTCAGACTCTTTGCAACCCCATAGACTGCAGCACTCCAGGCCTCCCTGTTCACCACCAACTCCCAGAGTTTACTCAAACACATGTCCATAGCATCAGTGATGCCATCCAGCCATCTCATCCTCTGTTGTCCTATCTTCCTCCTGCCTTCAATCTTTCCCAGCATCGGGGTCTTTTCAAACGAGTCAGTTCTTCTCACTAGAAGACCAAAGTTTGGAGTTTCACTTTCAGTATCAATCCTTTCAATGAACATTCAGGACTGATTTCCTTTAGGATTCACTGGTTGGATCTCTTTGCTTTCCAAGGGACTCTCAAGGGTCTTCTCCAACCCCACAGTCCAAAAGCATCAACACTTTGGTGCTCAGCTTTCTTCACAGTCCAGCTCTCACATTCATACATGACTACTAGAAAAACCAGAGCCTTCACTAGATGGACCTTTGTTGGCAAAGTAATGTTTCAATATGCTGTCTAGGTTAGTCATAACTTTTCTTCCAAGGAACAAGCGTCTTTTAATTTCATGGCTGCTGTCACCATCTGCAGTGATTTTGGAGCCCTCCAAAATAATAAAGTCTGACACTGTTTCCATTGTTTCCCCATCTATTTATCATGAAGTGATGGGACCAGATGCCATGATCTTAGTTTTCTGAATGCTGAATTTTACGCCAACCTTTTCACTCTCCTCTTTCACTTTCCTCAAGAAGCTCTTTAGATCTTCTTTGCTTTCTGCCATAAGGGTGGTGCCATCTTTATATAAGAGGTTATTGATACTTCTCCCAGCAATCTTGATTTCTGCTTGTGCCTTATCCCATCCAGTATTATTCATGATGTACTCTGCATATAAGTTAAATAAGCAGGGTGACAATATATAGCTTTAATGAACTCCTTTCCTGATTTGGAACCAGTCTGTTTTTCCATGTCCAGTTCTAATTGTTGCTTCTTTACCTGCAAACAGATTTCTCAGAAGGCAGGTCAAGTGGTCTGGTATGCCCATCTCTTTCAGAATTTTCCACATTTTATTGTGATCCACACAGTCAAAGGCCTTGGCATAGTCAATAAAGCAGAAGGAAATGTTCTTCTGGAACTCTCTTGCTTTTTTGATGTTCCAACAGATGTTGGCAATTTAATTTCTGGTTCCTCTGCCTTTTCTAAATCCAGCTTAGACATCTGGAAGTTCACGGTTCACATACTGTTGAAGTCTGGCTTGGAGAATTTTGAGCATTTCTTTACCAGCATTTGAGATGGGTGCTATTGTACATTTTTTAGCAGTTTGTGCATTCTTTGGCATTGCCTTTCTTTGGGACTGGAATAAAAACCAACCTTTTCCAGTCCTGTGGCCACTGCTGAGTTTTCTAAATTTGCTGGCATGTTGAGTCAACACTTTCACAGTATCATCTTTTAGGATTTGAAACAGCTCAACTGGAATTCCATCACCTTTACTAGCTTTGTTCATAGTGATGTTTCCTAAGACCCACTTGACTTCACATTCCAAGGTGTCTGACTCTAGGTAGGTGATCACACCATCATGGTTATCTGGGTCATGAAGATCTTTTTTGTATAGTTCCATGTATTCTTGCTATTTCTTCTTAATATCTTCTGCTTCTGTTAGGTGGCTCAGACGGTAAAGCGTTTGCCTACAATGTGGGAGACCCAGATTCAATCCCTGGGTCGAGAAGATCCTCTGGAGAAGGAAATGGCAACCCACTCCAGTACTCTTGCCTGGAAAATCCCATGGGTGGAGGAGCCTGGTAGGCTGCAGTCTATGGGGTCGCAAAGAGTCGGACACGACTGAGCGACTTCACTTCACTTCTGTTAGGTCCATACAATTTCTGTCCTTTTTTGGGCCCATCTTTGCATGAAATGTTCCCTTGGTAACTCTCCTTGCTATTCTTTGGAACTCTGCATTCAAAAGGATATATCTTTCCTTTTCTCCTTTGCCTTTAGCTTCTCTTCTTTTCAGAGCTGTTTGTAAGGCCTCCTCAGACAACTATTTTGCCTTTTTTGCATTTCTTTCTCTTGGAGATGGTCTTGATCCCTGTCCCCTGTACAATGTCACAAAGCTCCACAACCACTTGAATCTAGTTATCACTTCCACTGTATAGTTGTAAGGAATTTGATTTAGGTCGTACCTGAATGATCTAGTGGTTTTCCTTACTTTCTTCAATTTCAGCCTGAATTTGGCAATAAGGTGTTCATGATTTGAGCTACAGTCAGCTCCCAGTCTTGTTTTCGTTGACTATATAGGGCTTCTCCATCTTTGGCTGCAAAGAATATGAGCAATCTGATTTCGGTATTGACCACCTGGTGATGTACATGTGTAGAGTCTCCTCTTGTGCCGTTGAAAGCAGGTGTTTGCTATGGCCAGTGCATTCTCTTGGCAAAACCCTGTTAGCCTTTGCCTTGCTTCATTCTGTACTCCAAGGCCAAATTTGCTTGTTACTCCAGGTATTTCTTGACTTCCTACTTTTGCATTCCCCTATAATGAAAAGGACATTTTTGGGGGGTGTTAGTTCTAGAAGGTCTTGTAGGTCTTCACAGAACCATTCAACTTTAGCTTCTTCAGCATTATTGGTCAGGGCAGAGACTTGGGTTACTGTGACACTGAATGGTTTGCCTTGGAAACAGAGATCATTCTGTTGTTTTTGAGACTGCATCCAAGTACTGCATTTTGGACTCTTTTGTTGACTAGCATGGCTACTCCATTTCTTCTAAGGGATTCTTGCCCACAGTAGTAGATATAATGGTCATCTTAGTTAAACTCACCCATTCCAGTCCATTTTGTTTTGCTGATTCCTAAAATGCTGATGTTCACTCTTGCCATCTCCTGTTTTACCATTTCCAACTTGCCTTGATTCGTGGACCTATCATTCCAGGTTTCTATGCAATATTGCTCTTTATAGCATTTGACTTTACTTCTATCACCAGTCACGTCCACAAATGGGTGTTATTTTTTGCTTTGGCTCTGTCTCTTCATTCTTTCTGGAGTTATTTCTCCACTGATCTCCAGTAGCATATTGGACATCTACCAACCTGAGGAGTTCACCTTTCAGTATTCTATCTTTTTGTCTTTTCATACTGTCCATGGGGTTCTCATGGCAAGAATACTGCAGTGGTTTGCCATTGCCTTCTCCAGTGGACCATGTTTGTCAGAACTCTCCACCATGACCCATCAGTCTTGCTTCACCCTACATGGCACGGCTCATAGTTTCATTGAATTTGACAAGGCTGTGGTCCATGTTATCAGATTGGTTAGTTTTCTGTGATTGTGGTTTTCAGTCTATCTGCTCTCTGATGGAGAAGGATATGAGGCTAATGGAAGCTTCCTGATGGGAAAGACTGACTTAGGGGGAAACTGGGTTTGTTCGTATAGGGTCAGGGTGGGGGGGCTGCTCAGTAAATCTTTAATTTTCTGTTGAAGGGAGGAGTTGTGTTCCCTGCCCATTTTTGACCTGAGGCCTAACTATGTGGAGGTAATGAAGATAATGGCAATCTCTTTCATGCATTGCTAATGCATGCATTGCTGCATGCATTGTCCCATGCATGCATTGCTACACTCAGTGCCCTCAACTCTCAGCAGGCCAACGCCAACCCATGCCTCTGCCAGAGACTCCTGGACACTCATAGGCAAGTCTGGTTCAATCTCTTGTGGGGTCATTGCGCCTTTCTCCAGGATCCTGGGGCACATAAGGTTCTGTTTGTGCCCTCACATAGTCTATTTCCCCAGTCCTGCTCTATGGTGGGTTAGTGATGACCTCTCCAAAGGACTTATGCCATACCCAGGTCTACTGCACCCAGAGACCCTGCCCCTGCAGCAGTCCACTGCTGACCCATACCTCCTCAGGAGATACTCAAATACAGTTCTGTTTTAGTCTATGTGGGATGTCTGGGTCCTGGTGCACACAAGTTACGCTTGAGCCCTCTGAGTGTCTCTGGTGTGTATGGGGTTTGATTCTAAACATGATTTCGCCCCTTCTACCATCTTGCTGGGGCTTCTCCTTTTCCTTTGGACATGAGATATCTGAATTGACTTAGCACACATGCCAATGCAACATTAACGTCCTGCCTTAAGAATATTTTAGAAATTCATAATATTCTTCATTTTTCTGACCTTCCAGTATAACTATGCCTATGTATTATATAATGAAATGTCAATCAGTCAGTTCAATCACTCAATCATGTCCAACTTTTTGTGACCCCATGAATTGCAACATGCCAGACCTCCCTGTCCATCACCAACTCCCAGAGTCCACCCAAACTCATGTCCATTGTTCAGTGATGCCATCCAACCATCTCATCCTCTGCCATCCTCTTTTCCTCCTGCCCTCAATCTTTCCCAGCATCAAGGTCTTTTCAAATGAGTCAGCTCTTCACATCAGGTGGCTAAAGTATTGGAGTTTCAGCTTTAACATTAGTCCCTCCAGTGAACACCCAAGACTAATGTCCTTTAAGATGGACTGGTTGGATCTCCTTGCAGTCCAAGGGACTCTCAAGAGTCTTTTCCAACACCACAGTTCAAAAGCATCAATTCTTCATTGCTCAGCTTGTAGTGATATGTACTTCATTTTATATTTCTCTTAAATTCCAGGTTAGCTTCTGCTTTAAAAAAAAAAAGTTGTACATAGGTTTTATTATCCATAGTTTTGTTTAATAAAAGTAAAGGGTTACAGAATATTTGCAATTAGAAAGCTCAGTCTCACCACCAGGCATCCCAAAGAAGAGATTAGAAAAATGGGGCATGCATAAATGCACACTCTGTTCAGCTTTCTTTCAGTCTTCATTGTAGCATACCCTACAGATACAAGGATCCACCAACCGAGACTCCACCTAGGAGTCTCAGACAGGGATGCAGAGCCTCAACATTTGAAGCAGATGCTGATGCCTGTCATGCTGTCAGATCTGCTACCTCTGTCCATGAGGCTTCTCCAGGCAAAAATACTGGAGTGGATTGCCATGCCTCCTCTTTGGAGTACAGAATGGTTTATTTCACTCTGGAAATCAAGACAAGTTCAGAGGACACACTTAAATTTGGCCTTGAAAGAAAAATATAAGCGTTGGTGTTTTTCTCCTTTTCTTTCTGATGGTTTAAAAAAAAAATGAAAGAAGGTGCAAGATAATAGGATCCATCATAATCCTTTGTTCATAATACAACATTCTCACTGGTCTACACCAAAGGATCCAAAGTTACTTGATCAAGATGGGTTATAGAAAAACAGAAACTTATTCCAGGGTTATATTACAAAGTTAGTGTACAAAGCCAAAGTCACAGGAATTGAATTACCCTAGAAGTTTCTTTACATCAAGCATAAAGTACAGTGTACATGATTTTGGTCAACAAATCTGAATAGTAATTACTACTCATATCAAAGTTTAAGAATCATCTAGCCAGAATAATGAAATGACTTTTAAAAAATCATCCATGCAGACTTCTGATTATTTAGAATTTTCTGCTGCTATGATAACTCTCAAATCTTGACAGCCAATGGGGTGTACATAGAGAATTACAAAGTATTCTCAGCTTCCTGGAAGATTTAATTTTTTTTTTCTTTTAGGAGTTTTCAAGGTTCTTTTTTTTTAATTTTAGAATAGTTGTAGATTTACAGAAAATATACAAAAATTATACAAGGAGTCCCCATGTATCTCACACCCAATTTCTCCAACTGAAAACACCTTATTTTAGTAAGGCACATTGATCACAACTCATGAACCAATATCGATACATTATTATTTACTACAGTTCATAATTTGTGCCTATTTCCTTAATTTTTACCTAGTGCCCTTTTCCTGTTTGAGGAGCTTACCCAGGATTTCACATTATACTTAACTGTCTATCATATCTCCTTAAGCTCCTCCTGTCTGTTAGCAGTTTCTCATATTTTCCTTGACATTTTTGAGGAGTATTGGTCAGGAATTTAGTAGAATGTCCCTTCATTGGGATTTGTCTGATGTTTGTCTCAAGATTAACTGGAGTTTTAGAGTTTCAGAAAAAAAACAAAAAGAGCCACAGAGATAAAGTATCATTCTCATCCGATCATATCAAGAATACACACAACCCACATGATTTATGACTGTTGACATTAACCTAGCCCATTGAATGGAGGGTGTGTGAGGTTTCTCCACTGTCAAGCTGTTTCCAGCCCCTGCCCCAAACATACTGTAGGCAGTTTGTTTGGAAGAAAATCATATGCATACCACAGCTAAGGAGAGCTGAATGATAAGCAAGAGCCTCCTCCCTGATAATATAGAATCTATAAAATTACTGAGAATTCTTCTGCAGAGGTCTGTCTATTCTCCCAATGTATTTATTCAAGCATTTATTCATATCATTTGGAGAAGGCAATGGCAGCCCACTCCAGTACTCTTGCCTGGAAAATCCCATGGATGGAGGAGCCTGGTAGGCTGCAGTCCATGGGTCGCTAAGTCAGACATGACTGAGCGACTTCACTTTCACCTTTCACTTTCATGCATTGGAGAAGGAAATGGCAACCCACTCCAGTGTTCTTGCCTGGAGAATCCCAGGGACGGGGGAGCCTGGTGGGCTGCTGTCTATGGGGTTGCACAGAGTCAGACATGACTGAAGTGACTTAGCATAGCATTCATATCACTATAGATTCATGGATAGTTATTTTATACTCTGAGTTATTATCTAGTCTACTTTATTGTGTTGCTTAAATTGTCTCAGTTTTGGCCAGCAGGAGCTCTTTCAGTTGGCACTGGTGTCATTCTAACATCCTTCCATCATTCAGGGGCTTTTAGGTTTGTTTTCTCTTAGGACTTCTTTACCTTCCAGCACTGTAAGATTCAAGGCTCATCTGATTCAATATTTCATGGATCATTCTAGCTTTCTCCCCTTGTTTGTCCATAACCTCTAACTCCAACAGCAAACAAACAAACAAAAAAACCTTGTTTCCAACATCTGCCATTGTTCAGTTTCAGTATACATGTGTAGTTGTTTCAGCATTTTTCACTCATGCCTCAGAGGGAAATGATTTTATCAGCTAGAGTACATGTATGCTTCCATTTGCCATTAGTCTTAGTCTCTACTCTTCCAAAGTTACTTAGGTCAGCAGCTTTCTTCCCACTCCCATCTGTGAGGTTACTGTATACATTTTTAATAGAGTTGGATTCCTTCATCACACTCTGCATTCCTTTCTGGGATCCCTCAACCTCTCAAGTAATTTTTAATTTACACAAAGTTCACTCATTGTGCTGTGAAGTTCCATGGTATTAAGACCCAAAATGGTATGAATTCACCATCATATCATACAAAATAGTTTCATCATCTTAAAAAACTCCTTATAATTCACTACTTAATCCTCATCTACTTCCCAAATTGCCAGCAACCACTGATCTGTCTACTAACTCCAAAGTTTCATTTTTTCCACAGTGTCAGCATACAATGGAATCACACAACATAAAGTCTTTTCAGACAGGCTTCTATCTACTAAGCAGTATGCAGTAAAGATTTATTCATGCTTTTGCATAACTTGATAGTTCCTTCATGTTATCACTGAATACTAATTCACAGTATTAATGTACTAAAGCTTATCTAATTATCTATGGAAAACCCTCCTGGTTGCTTGTGGGTTTGGTGATTCAAAATAAAGTTGTTACACAATGGAGACACAGATATAAAGAAGAGACTTAACAGACACAGGGGTGGGGGTGGGAAGGAGTTCAGTTCTGTTCAATTCTATCACTCAGTCATGTCCAACTCTTTGCAGCCCCATGGACTGCAGCACGCCAGGCTTCCCTGTCCTTCACCAACTCCCAGAGCTTTCTCAAACTCGTGTCCATTGAGTCAGTGATGGCATCCAACCATTTTACCCTCTGTCATCCCCTTCTCCTCCCACCTTCAATCTTTCCCAGCACCAGGGTCTTTTCAAATGAGTCAGTTCTTCGTATCAGATGACCAAAGTATTGGAATTTCAGCTTCAGCATCAGTTCTTCCAATGAATATTCAGGACTGATTTCCTTTAGGATTCACTGGTTGGATCTCCTTGCTGTCCAACTGACTCTCAAGAGTCTTCTCCAACACCACAGTTCAAAAGGTGTCAATTCTTTGGTGCTCAGCTTTCTTTATAGTCCAACTCTCACTTCTATATGTGACTATTGGAAAAACCAGAGCTTTGACTAGACAGACCTTTGTTGGCAAAGTAATGTCTGTGCTTTTTAATATGCTGTCTAGGTTGGTCATACCCTTTCTTCCAAGGCTATGGAAGATTTCATGGCTGCAAGCACCATCTTCAGTGATTTTGGAGATCCTCCCTCCCCCCTACCGCAAAAAAATAAATAAATAAATAAAGAGAGCTGACTTTGGCTCAGATCATGAACTCCTTATTGCCAAATTCAGGCTGAAATTGAAGAAAGCAGGGAAAACCACTAGACCATTCAGGTATGACCTAAATCAAATCCCTTATGATTATACAGTAGAAGTGGCAAATAGATTCAATGAATTAGATCTGATAGATAGAATGCCTGAAGAACTATGGATGGAGGTTCATGATATTGTACAGGAGGCAGTGATCAAGACCATCCCCAAGAAAAAGAAAGGCAAAATGGTTGTCTGATGAGGCCTTACAAACAGCTATGAAAAGAAGAGAAGCTCAAGGCAAAAGAGAAAAGGAAAGATATATACATTTGAATGCAGAGTTCCAAAGAATAGCAAGGAGAGTTAAGAAAGCCTTCCTCAGTGATCAATGCAAAGAAATAGAGGAAAACAATAGAATGGGAGAGACTAGACAGAGGAGCCTAGTGGGCTGCCATCTATGGGGTCACACAGAGTCAGACACGACTGAAGCAACTTAGCAGCAGCAGCAGAGATCACTTCAAGAAAATTAGAGATATCAAGGGAACATTTCATGCAAAGATGGGCACAATAAAGTATGAAATAGTATGGACCTAACAGAAGCAGAAGATATTAAGAAGAAATAGCAAGAAACACAGAACTATACAAAAATGATCTTCATGACCCAGATAACCATGAAGGTGTGATCACCCACCTAGAGTCAGACATCCTAGAAGAAGGAGAGAATGGGACAAATGGAGAGAGAAACATGGAAATCTGTACACTAACATGTAAAATAGATAGGCCATGGGAATTTCCTCTATGATTTAGGGAACTCAAACCAAGGTTCTGTAACAACCTCAAGGGGTGGGATGGAGTTGGAGGTGGGAGGGAGGCTCAAGAGGAAGGGGATATATGTATACTTATGGTGATTTATGTTGATGTATGGCAGATACCAATATAATATTATAAAGCAATTATTATTCAATTAAAAACAAGTTTAACTATTAAATTTTAAAACAAACAAACACAAAAAATACAAAATAAAACTATTACAAACACTCACAATGCAAATTTTTATGTGGACATAAAATTTCAGATCAACTAGGTAAACACTTAAGATCCCAGCTGCTAGATGGTGTGCCAAGACCAAGTTTGGCTTTATAAGAAATTGCTGAATCATATTCCAGAATGGCTATATCATTTTGTATTCCTACCAACAATGAACGAGTTCCTGCTGCTCTGCAGGAATATTGATATCATTGGCTTTTGGATATTAACACTCTAATAGATGTATAGTGTTATCTCACTGCTCTTTAAACACACAAATAACATGAAGCATCTTTTCACACATTTATTTGCCACCTGTATATCTTCTTTGGTGAGGTGTATATTCAGCTCTTATGCCAATTTTAATTGGACTTTTTTGTTTTCTTACTGGTGAATTTAGGAGTTTTGTATGTTTTGACTACGAATCTTTGATCAGATATGTGGTTCATAAATATTTTCTCCTAGTCATTGACATCTTTTTATTCTCTCCTAGTCACTGACTTATCTTTTCATTCTCTTGACAGTGTCTTTCATAAGGTTTTAATTTTAATAATATCTAATAAATCAAATTTTGATTTCATGGAACAAACTTTTGTTGTTCCATCTAAAAACTCATTTGCAAATCCCAAACTACATAGAATATTTTATCCTATATTTTCCTCTAGAAATTGCATAATTCTTCATTTCATATTTGTGTCTATGATCCATTTTGGTTAAACATGGTGTGTCTAGGTTTGGGGGGTTTGGAGGGTTGTTTTGTTTTTGCATATGGATGCCCAGCTGTTCCACATGGCATGCTATTTGAAGTGTGTGTGCCAGAGTGATGTGGTGGGGAGAACGATGGTAGAAGGAAGAAAATAAAGCCAGTATCTGAAATAAAGGAATAAGTGATGTGGTCCTACTGTGTTCACCATGACAGCATTTTAGCTTTCTCTTTCACAGCTCCTCCAGGGAAGCAAGGAAACAAGCTTCAGAAAGCCTACTTTGGTGTTGCAGAGTTCTCTTTCCACGTCTGAGAAAAACACCTGCCTTTTCCTTACTTCACAGAGCTGTTTTACAGGACAAATGGGGATTATGAAAAATAAAGGCACTTTGGAAAATCCAAAGGCCAGTTCAAATGTAGTTTAACAAGCATCACTCTATAATGAACAATCTCCCTTTAAGTTCCCTTCCTACACTGTGCCTAGGAGGAACAATCATTCCCTTACTTCTTGGAGAACTTTTCACATATAATCATTCAATCTGGAGAGCATTTTCTTGTGAATCTGAGGCCTGATGTGCTCTGATTGTCTTTCTCTGCAAAGCAATTATATAAGACTAAGAGCCCCCCAACCCTACATTTTCCTCTTTTCCCCTCTCCCCTTCCCTTTTCTGCAAATGGCTGAGAGAAGCCTTAGGAGAATAATACATTTTGTTAAAAGATGAAATTTTAATATGTTTCAGTTTAAGCGTTTGATTAGAGCAAAAATCAATTTGAATAGGGCAGCACCAAAACCAGACGTAGTTGAAAGCTCTTCACCAACAAGAGTTCTGGGAAAGACTTTTATAGAGAAAAGGCAGAAGCAAAGCAAGGAAACCTTTGGTGAGCCATAGCGTGTTCCTTATTCTCAGGTTTAATTTCTTAACCTTGAGGATTTTCAGGCTTAGGTTTTGGTTCGCTGACCTACACTGCTAAGATATTAGAACCACCTCAGTCTAACAGCCCCCTTGTTTAATTTAACAATTCACATACCTATTTAGCAAAGAGCTTGGCCATCTGTGCTTGAGGGTGAACAAGATCCCATTCTGAGCCCTCTTCAAAACATCATGCTCTACCTGGAGGAAGGTGAAATCACGCTTTGTGTCCACCTAGATACTGTAAATTGATTGTCAGCCATAATCCCCAGTCTTCCAGCTGCCCAGCAAGTAGATCTCAGTACTACAGCATCCAAACCATCTGCCAAGACATGCATCAGGGGTCTGGTGGCAAGAAGGAGCATTAGTCTTCAAGAGACTGGAGTTTGGCAGTGGTAAACTAATCCCTAAGTGAAAAGCTAGCCAATTTGTGAGTTTTTGTCTTCTTTCTGAGTTTCCCTCAGCCCCAAATAAGAAGGGGAAAGTTGAGATCCTGGTTCATCTGTGTCTTCAATAGATTACCAAATCATTCTAGCTCTGAAATGACTTACCTAATGCCTTCAACCCGTGAGGTCTTTCTATGCCTTCACAAATCGAAATGAAAATTAAAATATTTCAAACTGAAGATTTCAATGCAAGATCAGAATAATGATTCAGCTCTCTTCTTCCTTTCCGCAAACTGCAAGTCTTCAAATATAAAATATTGCTTAGTGAGAAAAAGAAATGATGCTTTTGAGGAGAGAAAGCAAATGTGTAGTGAAACAATCAATACTGATATTTCCATTAGCCTGAAGTCCCATTAGAGACATTTGTAATTAATTGCAAATATATTTTGAACACAGAAGATTTAACCAGAATGCCATATTCACGTTGTATTCTAATTCTGTTGATATGGGTCTTTCTATCTCTGGAAACAACTTATGTAATAAATAGCTAACCTTTGCTACGTGAAATGAGGAACTAAATGAAGCTCACATTTAAATGTAACTGAAAATGTGTCAAATGAATTGTAAGTGAATAAAGCATGTCAGAATGATTATTTTCTAAAGGTGACAGACACTTTAGTTGTATTTACAGGTTTGTGGAAAAGCTATTAAAATTCTAGCAAGGCCTATCAGGTTCAGAGAATGACACTGGAAATTTATTACAGGTGCCAAATCCAGTCATACTCTGAAGTGTGCTAATGTTTTCCACTGCAGACTCCTATAAAATTCATTTCAAGATCTTTGCAGGAAAAATGTGTTTATGAAAATCACAGAGCCTCAAAAGAGGAAAGAGAAGAGTAAGTGGTGTGTGTGTGTGTGTGTGTGTGTGTGTGTGTGTGTGTGTGAATTGCCATATTTTCAAACAATATAAACAAAAAATCCAAAATAGCTGCTTCTATGTTCCTCACTTTCCAAAAGGTCATATACCCAATGTACTCAGCAAACCTTCAACAAACTACTGTAGCATTGGTTTTTCTTACATTCATATCTATCACCAGGGCCTTATCTACTCCCAAAGTCACTAGACTTCCAAACAAACCTCTTCTTAATTAAATGTATTCCAAATAATCCCTAAACATACAAACCTTTTACCATCAAATCTGTGCTGATCAGAAAAGAGTTATGGGTGAAAATAATTTTCTTTCAGCTTCTTTTTTAATTTCTTTCCATTTTCTCACTGTCTTTTGTTTGTTGGCTGGTTTATTTGGTTAGTTAAGTAGCTGGATTTGGTTGGTTAGTTTGCTTTCATATGGAAAACTAGGGCATTCATGTTTAAGACTTATTTAAAGTGCTATAAATTGTGTTTAAAATTATTAACCTTATCCAGCATTTTAGAAATATTCCTCATAGTAGCACACTTGTCTCCTTAGATATAGGGAACTGATTCTGCACTAACTTAGTGGAAATATGCTGGGAAGAAAGCACTGAAATTCCATTCATTGTGTTGAAGACTTTCATCACAATGGGGAGGGTGAACTCTGATGCGAAAGATGCATAGGGCATGTATGGTTGTGAAGGGATCAAAGTCAGGTATCCACATGTATATATCTGTCCACTGATGCAAGAAGATGTCATGGAAAACAAACATACCACCCAGAAAGCGCAGAATGAACCCCCTAAGAAGCAGAAGAATCTAGAACAGGGAAACATGAGCAACTTTCTCAAACCCTCAGAGGTTTCCTTCCTAGTTTGTTGAGTAATTTACAGTCTGAAAGGTAGTGATAATTGATGGTGATCTGCTGATAAGAGCCATCTGAATGTGCTTATATCTGAATGGCTAACGCCCACCCCCTGCCTCCACTTCTGGCACATCTTGTCTCTGTCCCAGTTTTGTGATCTGGGTGAGGAGCACCCCAACACATCCCTGGATCATTTACCCCAGGGGGGCTCTCACACACAACCACAACAGCATTGCTTTGTCACCCTCTCCTTTTCAGCCTCACTCACATACTTCTTAGTGTGCCACCTACAAATGTAAGTCTCTCCAATGAAAGAAACCCAGCCACAAAGGAGGAGTCTACCTGCTGTTTGAAACTGATGGTGTTTTGTTGATAGGGAACAAAAAGAAAAGTGAACTCCTCAACTCTTGTTTTGCTTTTGTACTCACTGTAAAGGAAAGACATTTGGACTAAAATGAGTAGAACAAACAATTGGTTACCTGGGAAATGAAGCTCAAAATGAGGGAAGGGCTTTAAGGGGATATCTATAGGCTATAAATAAGTTCAAATCTCTTGACCAGACAACTATATTTCAGGTTACTGAACAGACTTTCATTTCAGGGTGATAGACAGCTTTAGGTAATCTTTAGAGAACTGTGGAAACATGAAAGTCCCAGAGCACTGAAGACAGTGAATGTGATTCTAATTTTCAAAGGGGGCAAGGTACACTCAGCATGAACTTAAATTTCAGGCAGGACCCAACTGTGAAAGAAAAGTGTGTGAGCACCACTCACTCCAAAGTTGATAACCTTTCCTGAATGATAAGAGACCCTTTCAGAATTCTGATTCAAGCTATGGATACATTTGCCCCCAAAACATTAGATGTATAACTGAAATATAGGATGGATAGCTATCTTCCCAGAATATGTACATGCAAACAAACAAAATTTTGCAAACAATTTCAGGGAGTTTATAAACTCCCTTAATTTTACTTAACACTTGACTCATAACCCATTAAGAAAGATCATGTCCAATTCAAATTATTTCTTCTTTAGCAAAATTTCTATTATATATTATAAGGGCCAATAATATACACAATGATTTAAACAAGACATTGTGATAAAATTATATTCCTATGGGCAAGATGACAAAAAGAGATATGGCTGTAAGTAAAATTAGTTTTTCCTTTAATAAGTATTTGTGTGTGTGCAAAGTCACTTCGATTGTGTCCAACTCTGTGCAACCCTATGGACTGTAGCCCATCAGGTTCCTCTGTCCATGGGATTCTCCAAGCAAGATACTGGAGTGGATTGCCATGCCCTCCTCCAGGGGATCTTCCCAACCTAGAGACTGAACTCGTGTCTCTTGCATGCCCTATATTGTCTGGTGAATTCTTTACCATTAGAGCCACCATTTACTAAGCACCTATTATGTGTTATTTATTATAGGCACTCGGGATAAAGTGATGCACAAAACAGATAAGGTCCCAGTATTTGAAGACCTTGTCGCCCAGAGGAAGAGAGTTTGGAAGGTGTAGTTAGTAGAGCATGAAAAAAAAAAGACATTGGGTTAGGTCAACTACGAATTCAAATTTCTGAGATATTGCATACAATGTGCCTGGCATATTGACTGGCCAAGCAGTCCACCTGCTATTTGAGGACATGACAAATTCTGTTGCTAAGTTTCAAATGTAACAGCTCTGATCATGGGAGAAGATGTATATCAGATCAATGGCATTTTTTGTTGTCACTATTATTTTCATATTTTTCATTATTTTAGAAGTTCAAGTAAATGCATAATGTGTCTGTCAAATAAACCAGTGCAGTTGTAGGATGAATTAATAGAAATGGAGATCTACAATTTAGGAAGTAATAAATCCAAAGTATTCTATACTGATGAAGTACAAATGGGTCATTATGTTTAATTTTGTAATGGTTATAGACATGCTTCCCTTGGAGCCCAACCAAGATGGTAAAGGGACTAACAACACATCATGTGGCGATGAGGTTGCTTGGCCAAGAATACAGAGGGGACATACAAAAGATTTCCACATAATAAGAAAGTGCACTTTTGTTCCATGTCTCCAAGAGACAGAAAAAGGACAGAAGGAGACAAATTTTGACTCATTGATGGAACTTCCTTGTATTTTGGACTTTCCAATGAAAGAATACTTTGGCCAATACTTTGGTCACCTGAGGCAAAGAACTGACTTATTGGAAAAGACCCTGATGCTAGCAAAGATTAAAGGCAGGAGGAGAAGGGGATGACAGAGGATGAGATGGTTGGATGGCATCACCAACTCAATGGATATGAATTTGAGCAAGCTCCAGGAGTTGATGATGAACAGGGAGGCCTGGTATGCTACAGTCCATGGGGTCACAAAGAGTTGGACACAACTGAAGGACTGAACTGAACTGAATGACAGAAGGGACTCCTTCTATAGTTGGAAAACTGTAAAACACCAGTGGTATTTGAGTATTTTCTGGTGGCCCCTTGGCAAGAGCATTGCAGAGAGAATCAAGAAACAGAAAGATAGTCATGATAGATACACACCCTGCAGGTCTTTTAAAGCCCAGTGATTTAAAGCATGTATAAACCCTTGTTTTATACATGCACAGGTGTAATATCATATTGTCCCAGGTTGATTTTTTTTAATTTTTGATAGAAAACAACAAATCACAAATTATCAGTGGTCTGTTTTTAGTTTGAGAATGTCAAAGACAATGGACATGCACACAGGCTCAGAATATACCATATACTTGCCAAATAGTATGTGGAATATCTTTCACCATGATAAGCGCTAGTACATATGAAACTTGACAACAGAGTTTGTCATGACCTCAAATGCCTGCTAAGATAGTCAATCAGTGATTTGACCTTGAGAGTCCCTTGGACTGCAAGGAGATCCAACCAGTCCATTCTGAAGATCAACCCTGAGATTTCTTTGGAAGGAATGATGCTGAAGCTGAAACTCCAGTACTTTGGCCATCTCATGTGAAGAGCTGACTCATTGGAAAAGACTCTGATGCTGGGAGAGACTGAGGACAGGAGGAGAAGGGGACGACCGAGGATGAGATGGCTGGATGGCATCACTGACTCGATGGACGTGAGTCTGAGTGAACTCCGGGAGTTGGTGATGGACAGGGAGGCCTGGCATGCTGTGATTCATGGGGTCGCAAAGAGTCAGACATGACTGAGTGACTGAACTGAACCGAACATAGCATCTCCATTTGAATATGTCAGAGTCGCCAGATTTAACATACCCCAAATCAGCTCTTGATTCATATCTCAAGGCTTTCCATACCTCCAGTGTCCACACATTTTTAAATTATACCTCTAAACACCAAGCTGCTCAAGCCAGAACCCTAGAAGTCATCCCGAGAGCTCTTTTTCCCTTTCTCTCCTCTGTAAGACTGGTTGATTCCTCCTTCACAACATATATGGAACCATTTCCTTTCTTTCAGCCTCCTTGGCCATTTTCCTAGTCAAAATTACCATCATATTTTTCCTGATCTGCTATGGCAGCCACCTCCCAGGTACCATCTTAACTCATTTCTATACATCTTTTTCAGAAATCTGCCAGGGAAATGCAAAGTAGATTGTGTGACTTCCCTGGCTAAATTTCTACAATGATTTCCTGAACTCACTCAGAGTATTAACTTCTTACCATGGCTCTCAAAGCTTCAACAGATACAGTGTCTAGTGTCTACCTATATCTCCATCTTTATCCCTTGCTTCTCACTCCTTCTCTTATTCTCCAGTATTCTTTCAGGTCTTCAAAACTACCAACCTCTTCCCCACTGTAAATCCTTAATGTATTCTTTCTTCTGCCTAGAATATTCTGTCCCCAGCTTTTCTCTTGGCTGGCTCCTTCTACTGATTTTCTTTCTAATGTTTACCATAATTTTTACTTATTTTTTCTTATTTTACTTATATGCATTTTTTTGTTGTTTTCTGCCCACACTGGAAGCTCCAAAGGGCATAGACCATATCAGTTTTGTTAACTATGTGTTGGGCAGGATATACAGCATAAAAGTTAAGGGCACATGCTCTGAAGCCAGACTGCTTGCATCCGGCTATGGTTTGCTAATTTGTAACTTTCTGACCTTGACTTTTTTGACTTCAATAATTTCTTATGTGAAATAAGGAAAGAAAATAGTATTTACCTCAAAGGTTTTTAGGAGGTTAAATAACAGATTCAAACTGCTTTAGCATATAGCAAACACACAATAAATGTCAGCTATTGTTGATGTCATGCCTAGCATATAGAAGGCAGTGCATGAGTGCTGATGGCCTCAAGCTGTGGTCTTTGCAAGAGACGTCAAAACTAACTGGGGAAATCTAACAGATTAAGAAATGATCCTTACCTGGGAGAAATTTATAACCTCCAGCAAACTGTCATTTCTGTTCTCTTTTCATTCATTCTGAGTTGACATGCCAAATAGTTTATCTAAACAGTCATCACTTTCTTCAAGACCTCCAAGAATCATCCCACACTCATTTTAAAATATATCAAAACAATTTTTTTCTTATCACTTTACTGCTTTACTTTTATTTTTTATTTTTTTAATTTTTTTAATACTTTATTCTATGTTATAATACCGTATTGGTTTTGCCATACATTGACATGAATCAGCCACAGGTGTACACAATCTCCCAATGCCAAAACCCCCTCCCACCTCCCACCCCATACCATCTCTCTGGATCATCCCGTGCACCAGCTCCAAGCATCCTGTATCCTGTATTGAACATAGACTGGCGCTTCGTTTCTTATATGATAGTATACATGTTTCAATGCCATTCTCCCAAATCATCCCACCCTCTCCCTCTCCTTCAGAGGCCAAAAGTCCGTTCTATACCTAAAGAAAAACATTTCTCCCTAATTTTTCTCTCTTCACCTCTAAATTTAACTTCTCCTTTAATTACCTCCTTTCCTAGCAACCAAGCTAAGGGTCCTTCCTTTTTTTTCCATGGCAAAGTATTTTCTTATTTTGTAAATAAGCTCTAAATTTTGTCCTCTCCTAACTCCCCTGGATATAATTTGATTTTTTTCTGCCTCTCCATTCAGCCTCTACTTCTCTGTTGACTTATTGTTCTCAGTCTAAAAGTATGCCAATGTCTTTACCCAACATTAATATTTTTTCTCTCTGTGTACACAGTGGCCTCTCCCATCTCTGAAATTCTCTATCAAAAACTTGAATTATTTCTCAAAATCTATTGTGAACATCACTTCCTTTGTTTAACCTGCTCTATTTATTTTCTCCCTAGGCAAAATCAATCACCTTTTCCTCTGTTTCTAATAGCACTTCATTTGTATTTCCAATATATTTAATTCTGTTTAGAATGATGTATATAGATGGATGGATATAAAGATATTAATAGATAGGAAGCTATTCACACCACTAACTTTTGGAGCCTCAAGGGTAAAGCATGCGTCATTCATTTTTAAACATTTCTTTTAATGAGTCAGCACTTACAGAGTTTGTTTCAGCTATCACAACATTTTGGTCACTGTGCTATGCTCTTTAAGAATACTAATAGGAAAACTGCATTATCTCCATCCACAGAGGAAGAAATTGAATCTTCAAATGGTCAGTTTATTTGCCAGCTATCATTCTTATCATCATATTGTATTTCCTGACAGAAAAATTGGGATGTCAAGAGCAGAGGCGAGAAGGAATGGGGTAAAATAGCTAAGGTGAAACTAATAGCATAAACACAATCTCCAAAAATCCTTCACCAGTAGTTGTGCTTCTTTATTATCTATTTCCAGCCTCCAATACATTTTTTCAATGATAAATAAAAGCTAAACGCTACTAAGGTAAGAGCAACAGGTAAGATTTTATTCTATTGCTTATTCAACTATCAGACTTTTCTTGGTTTACTTTATTCTGTAACTTTCTCAGACCACTGTTACCAGATGCTTTATTTTGGGAGGATAGTACAAAGAAAACTCAAGTCACATTCTTGGTTTTAGAAATGTTGAAAGGAGCTTCATGGAGAGGACCACAAACATTAATATTCAATCAATATAAAATAATATAAAAACCTAAATAAACTAAATATAATTTTCTCTTAATATATTAACCCTTTCAGAACTTAGGAATTCCTGACTCTTTTTCAATCTAAATGAACAGCAGCAAGTGAGAGTAGAAAGATAGAAAAAAAGAGAGCTAGAATACATAAATTAAAAGGATCACAAAAGTAGAAAGAGAAATAAAAGCAGTGAATTGGGTGGAGAGAGAAGGCTGAAGGAAGTGATTTATTCAACTCTTACCTAAGTAGCAATATTTTAATCCTCTGTCCTCAGTAGCATTGACACTAAATCTACCAGACTTGAAAAATATATTTGAAATTTATTAAGCACATGGTTAAGACTGGAAACAACCCAAATAAGCACCCATAGAAAAATGCTTAAATAAATTATAGAATAACCATATACTGAAAGGAGTTACAATTAACAAGTTAACCACTAAATTACACAAGAAAAGTTAAGATGATTCAAACTCCATTTTTAGATAAAAAATAACCCTAAAGGGTAAAGTGGCTTACCAAGAGTCTCATAGATAATTTAGCATTAGATATAGAAGGAATTGATAAAGAAAAAGGAAGTCCCTTAAATAAGTTAACCAAATGAAGAGTTGAAAATCTGTGATGAGATGCTCGTAAGTGGAAGAATTAAGAAGACTGGAGCTCATTTATTTGTTACTCCAAATAAATTGTTTCTGGGTCTGGGCCTCATGGTGCTTGATGATAGGAGCCAGAGAACCTTAATGGCTACAGAAAACTTACAGAGAAAAATGAAGCATCTGGTTCCAACAGGAAGTCAAAGAGTTATTCATTTCCAGCAATTTTGCTTTCCTACAGTGCGCCAGGCTGAGGACTCTAACAATGTCAATAGCAACGAGAAGAACAAAGGATGTACAATGTCACACAAAACTTCCAGTCATAACACAAACACCCTAAACCAAGTTATAAATAAATAAAAATAGGTAATACCATATACCACAGAGCAAAAATAATTTGAACACACCTTAAAAAATGAAAACCAAAATATTTTAAATGAATGACTAATACTATACTAAATAAACCATCCCATAAATGCTATCAAAGAGTGCTTCTCAGTTACCCTTCTTAATTGAAGTAAATTTAGTCTAAGGAATAAAGGAATAGACTTCTACAGTTTTGGCTGGTTTGATCAGGATCAAATCAGGGAAGACTTGCTGGCAGTTCTTTCTGAGTGATTCAGCAGTGGATTATTTGAGGTTACAACATACTCTATATGCAGCTTCCTTCAAGAAAATAAGAATCAGTTTGTGCTTTTGAGGTAGGAGATAGATGGATGAACAGCTGGTGTTTGTCAAGTGGAGTGAAACTGAAGCTTTGTTTTCCCCCAGACACTCCAAGGACAAAGCTAGTGGCAAAAGCTAGCTCTGCTGGAATAACAAGACAAGATGACCACTCCTGAGGTCAAGGAACGTCCCCTGACTGCACAGGCCCAGAAACACTACTTGGCGGTCTAGAAGGAGGAGGTGTCACCCCATAATAGGTGACAACAAAACCCCGCAGAAGCCTTTGCAGCGGAATCCATCTCAGCAAAATGTAGCCCACACTTGTAGGGGAGGGTCCTAAAACCAATTAGTTGTGGGAAAAGAAACGAGATAACTAGCCAAAGGTAAACAAAGACCAGGAAGAACTGCTCTGTATAAGTGATTTAAATCACCTCTTTACTGCATTAGAGAGGCCACCCACATACTCTCTCTTTGGATGTGTATTTCTGCCTTGCTTCTGTCTTAAATAAACACTGTTTCTCTATGTACTCCCCAACCTGTTGTACTGTATCTCTAATGATTTTGTACTTGTTTTTACAGTTATTGCCTCCTTGAAACATTCTTGCCATTAAATGGGGCAAGAGGCATGGGAATTTTACTTCCAGTCTCTAGCCTGTGGTGGTCTAGCAGCTAGGATTCCTACATCCAAGCTGAAAGAAAATGTTAATTGCTCAGTCCAGTACAACTCTTTGAAATGCCATCAACTGTAGCCTGCCAGGTTCCTCTGTCCGTGGGATTATCCAGGCAAGAATACTAGAGTGGGTTGCCATTCCCTTCTCCGGTGGATCTTCTCAACCTAGGGATTGAACCCAGGTCTCCCGTATTGCAGGCAGATACTTTATCATCTGAGCCACCTGGTTCAGACTTCATCCAGACTGCTGCTGCTGCTGCTGCTAAGTCGCTTCAGTCGTGTCCCACTCTGTGTGACACCATAGACGGCAGCCCACCAGCCTCCCCCATCCCTGGGATTCTCCAGGCAAGAATACTGGAGTGGGTTGCCATTTCCTTCTCCAATGCATGAAAGTGAAAAGTGAAAGTGAAATGGCTCAGTCATGTCTGATTCTTCGTGACCCCATGGACTGCAGCCTACCAGACTCCTCCATACATGAGATTTTCCAGGCAACAGTACTGGAGTGTGGTGCCATAGCCTCTACCAAGGTTCAATTCCTGAGCAGGGAGCTATTAATAAGATCTCTCTTTAAGACCACTCACTGCTATTTCTCTAAGATCCTTTTTTGCCATTTTACAGAAGATGTGATTTTTAGGTTTAAAAGCTCTAGATCTAGACCATCTGAAGAATTACAATAAAGTCATAAAAATTTCCTGAGAAAACCTTCATACACATATAACTGATGAGGTCTGACAAAGCTCTATTGATTGTACCAATGCCAGCTTCTTAGTCCGGCTATTGCCCTATAGTTGTGCAAGATGTTAACATATGGAGAAGTCAGGTGAAAGCTGCATGGGACTTCTCTGTGTACTTTATTTAAATCTTCTGTGAATCATAATTATTTTAAACTAAGAAGTGTTTAAAAAAATGTTCAAGTCATACTTCTCCTAACTGAAATTTAAAATTTGGGTTAAATTATAAATCAAGTGGTCAGTCCCTTGGTTTAAGCATTAAGAATTGGGTTACCTCTGAGGGTTAATTTCCATATACTGCCAATCATACTAACCTCCTTTCGAAGGGTTTTCCATTTAACAAGCATTCAAACAGCATTCCAAGGGCTAAGAAAACTCTCATTGTTGGCAGCTGTAAGACACCTGAACCACACTTCATCTTGTTAATAGAATTTCAGTGCAGACTTGTCTGTGTTCCTATTTCACTGCAGCACCCATTTTTTTTATTTGTTCTTCATAAAGTGTTTTCATCATCAGAAAAATGATTTTATAAGAGGTACGAAATAATTCCTCAAAATCATATTTTCTTGACCACATGTATCCTTCTGGTAAAATATTCATTTTCTTTTGTATCACAATAGTCAATCTAATTTGCTCCAATGTTGGAACAAAAAAATTTACTCTTTGTCTTTACATGGTACTTTCAAATTTCCAAGTAGTCTTTCTCATTAAATCATTACTTATTCCTCTTATAGAATGGAGGCATCTTAGAGTAGCATCTGTGAATCACACTGGAGCATGATCACTAACCTAAATAACTTAAATGTGTTCTGGACATCACTATCTACCATCCTGTGGCAGTGGAAACCTGACGACACCCATGTTTGCATTTTGCCAATCAACACTGAAAAGATGAAAGCAGCCAGACGATACACACCATAGACAGAATGTTTGTGTCACTGCAAAATGCATATGAGAAATCCTAGCTCTCAAAGTGATGCTATTTGGAGGTGGGGCCTTTGTAGAGCCCACAACACTGGGCCTAGGACCCTTATATAAAAGACTCCAGAAAGCCCTCTTGTACCTTCTGCCCTGTGAGAACCCGGCAAAAAGACAACCTTCTCTAAACCAAAAAGTGGGCCCTTACCAGACGCTGAATCTATAGCAGGCTGGTTTGGACTTCATCCTCCAGAACCATGAGAAAGTTAGTTCTGTTGTTTGTATGACACCCACTCTATAGACTTCATTTTAGGAGCTCAGATGGATTAGATAACAATAAAATTATAAAGAAGAGTTATGATGGCAACAGAATCTTAGTGGTTGAGGCCAGAATGATAATGTTTTAGACATGGAAGGGCAGAGCTCAATGGAAGATCTGTTTTCTAAAGAAAGTTAAAAGTTATAGGACCAATATGAATTCTTTTCTGTGGCCAACTTCAAAAACAAACATTAGTTCCAAGTTTTGATATAAAGTTGACTCTGGCAATATCATTGTTTTAGCTATAAATGGAACATCCAGGCCTAAAGTAAGCCCCCTTCTTGGTGCTTGACTATGAAGTACTTGTATAGACTCATTTTGTTGCACACTTGTTACACAACAGGACTATTGACCAAGTTGTTGGATATGCCTTAATTATATGCAAGGATAACTAGAAGGTTTTATTTCATCCTCAGAACTTTTAATTATTTTTGTGGGGAAATGATGGTTCACAGAAAACAGGAATCCTGGCTCTCACATCAATCAAGCGGTGAGTGGAAGCAACATTGTTAACCAGGCAGGTGATAAAGGGGGAGCCGAGGTGTTGCTGTGTGTGCTTTTCCTTGAGGGGAACGGCTATGCCAGCTGTTTCTCCCTCCCTCCTGAGATTAGAGAGAAAAAATGGATGGCTGTTTTTGTAATTGCTTTGCATTTAAATCTGTTTGTAAGGGATTTCTTTATATCCTACAGTCAATACATTTAGTAAACTGAGCAAAAGCCTGCTTGCAATGACAGCTTCTTACACTGCATTAAGCAGCTCTGTTTGCAGCTCTAGTCAATAGATGGACGACATGCAATTCCTCTGTGATTTCTGGACTATTTGCCTTTCCCAATTAATTGACTTTGGAAGAGGTTCTTCCCTTCATTGAATTTTGTTGCCATATATAGTAAGTAACAAGAAAGTGTTACAGCTGAGAGATACATTAGTTACAGTCTTCTGACCCAACTCTTAACCAACAATGATACCCTCAGCAGAAATAACGTCCCATCTTGCCGAATAGCCAAAGGACCTTCCAAGGATCTTACAGAATTCACCCCTGATAAACTCACTCTCATAGAGGAAAAGTAAAGACCTACTGCCAAAATGGTGAGAAAATATCAGGCTGTAGGGGTCTGGGAAGCTTAGCATACTGTCTGTCTCTCTTAGTCAATGGGCAAATATGATTTTAGAGTCAGTAATATGATTGTCCCACTTTAAAAGAAGGAATAAAGCCACCTGCCAGAAAAGTAAAAATAGCTAAATAGAACTACAGAAATCTTAGAAAGTTCTGCTCAGCAAAGGAAATATCAACAGAGTGAAAAACAAATTATAGAATGAGAAACATATTTGCAAACTCTGTATCTGATAAGGAATTAATATTCAGAATACATAAATAACTTCTACAACTCGACAACAATAATAAAAAAAAACCTCGAAGAATGGGCAAAGGACTTAAGTAGACATTTCTCCAAAGAAGATATACAAATGGCTGACAAGTATATGAAAAGATGATTAACATCAATAAATATCAGGGAAATGAAAATCAAAACCACAGTGATTTATCATTTCAGAATCATTAGGATGTGTGTATGTGCTCAGTCATGTCCGACTCTTTGTGACCCCATGGACTATAGCCTGCCAGGATCCTCTGTCCATGGAATTTTCCAGGCAAGAATACTGGAGTGGGTTGCCATGGCCTCCTCCAGGTGATCTTCCCAACCGAGAGATCAAATCCATGTCTCTTGCATCTCCTGCATTGGCAGGTGGATTCTTTACCACTGCACCACCTGGGAAGCCCTCATTAGGATGCCACTATCATAAAAGCAGAAAATAAGTATTGGTGAGGATATGGAGAAATTGGAACCCTTGTGTACTGTTGGTGAGAATGTAAAATGGTGTAACCACCAAGGAAACCAGGATGGAGGGTCCTCAAAAAATTAAAAACAGAATTATCATATGATCTAGCAATCTCACTTTTGGGTAATCTATGTGAAAGAACTATAAACAGAATCCCAGTGAGATATTTGCACATTTACATTCATTGAAGCATTATTCACAATAGCCAACAAGTAAAAATCCTAAATGTTAACTGATGTATGTGTGGGTAAACAAAATGTGGTACGTATGTGCAAGGGAATATTATTTAGCCTTTAAAAAGGAAGGAAAATTTGTAATATTTGATATCAAAGATGAATTCTGAGGACATTGCTAAATGAAGTCAGTCAGTCACCAAAAAAAGACAAATATTGCATGATTCATCTCACATGAGGTATCTAAAGTAGTCAAACTCTTAGAAACAGAAAAAGAATGATGGCTACTAAGTCCTGGGGGGGGAGAAAGTAGGCGAACTGTTATTCAATGGGTAGAGAGTTTCGGTTTCTCAAAATGAAAAGTTCTAAAGATTTGTTACACAAAAGGGTGCATACAATTATCACTAAATTAGCCTTAGGAATTATTAAGCTAGCATTTTTATGTTTATGTGCATTTTGCCTCAATTCATTAATAAAAAAATGAAGAAGGCAACTCACTACACTATATTCCAAACAGTGATTTCTTACTGATATGAATATCAGAGGAGCTTAAAGAACATTTAGGTTATTTTTTGCACATGGAAGTGGAAAAGAGTAAGAGAAAGACTACATCTGTCACATACAGCAGCAGTCCCCAACCTTTTTGGCACTGGAGATTGGTTTCACGGAAAACAATTTTCCCATGGACCAGGGTGGGGAAGGATGGTTTGGGGATGATTCAAGCATATTACAATTATTGTGCACTTTATTTCCATTATATCAGCTCCACCTTAGTTCATCAGGCATTAGATTCTAGAGGTTGGGGACCTCTGACATAAAGTGTTAGACACTCAACATTCCAGAATTAGAGGTCCAAACCCAGAAGAACAATTTGTAAAAAGAAGGGATGGAAGGAAGACAAATAATCCTTGGGTAAAACAACTTAAATCAAGCATCATTTTATTTGGAATTTTTAGTAGGGAGGTTTATGTGTAACAAAAAACACTAAGTCTTATACAGATTTCAACACTTTACCCCATTGATACAATCAGCATAATGAACAAAATTCATTCACATCCTGAAACTCTATCAGTTCCTTCTTGAAATCAATCCCTGTTTTCTGAACAAAGCTTCTCTCCTTTAATAAGAGAACTTCTTATCTCCAAATAATTGCTCAGAATTCTCTAGCTTCTCCCCTCTGGCGGATTTCATATACTACACACCTTCAGCTACAACTTCAATGCAGACAACACAAATCTATGGCTGTGGCACTGCAGGTGATACTCCTCCAAGCCACAAAATCTACCTCCAAGACATGTTCTCTATGCTGCCCCCGCAACTTAAATTCCATGTATAGGAAATAAATGCATTTCCTACTCTCTTTGATAACTACTTCTTCCCCCAGTTTCCTTGGTCTGTTAGTGACAACATCCATCAAACATCCCTGCATAAAAACTCAAAATCACATCTTTTCCTGTCCTCATACTCTGTAAATTCTCAAGCTTTATAGATTCTTCCTCTGCAATTTTTCCCCTTTTCTTACCTTTCTTTTTCTTTCTTACCAATGTAATTAATTCAAGAGCTTTTCATTTTTGTCTCCCTTTACCAATCTTCCCCATTAGAATTCTACACAATATATGATTAACCATCTCAATCCCAATGCCACCTGTTTCCATATTTGTAGAATTTCATGAAATGTTAAGTTCTTTAATTTGTTCCTTTTCGTCTTAAAATAACTTTTTACTGAATTTTGCAGTTTCAGACAAGAGAATCGATGTCACTAAAAATAAATTTAAGAAAGAGAAAATCTGTGTCTTCTCTCCTATAGAGAAGAATCTAGCAGATATTTGTCTATGTTATGCTCTACTATGCTACATCACTGTAGTCATGCCCAACTCTTTATGACCCTATGGACTATAACCCGTCAGGCTCCTCTGTCCATGGGGTTTCCCAGGCAAGCATGCTGGAGTGGGTTGCCGTACCCTCCTCCTCCCAGGGATCTTCCTGACACAGGGATTGAACCCTAGTCTCTTAGATCTCCTGCACTGGCAGGCAGGTTCTTTACCACTAGCGCCATTTAGGAAGCCCTATCTAAACCAATGCCCCATGGGAAAGGGATATCAAGGACAGCTGTGGCTGAGTCTCTCTGGGTACTGAATGACATGCCTGGGTTCGACCAAGCAGGGAGGAACTTTGCTGGTGTTTTGATCTGCATGCTTAGACAAGTCGTTAAATATTGCTTTTTGGACTTAGTGTCTTTCTCAACCTGGTCCTCACTTTGCTTGTGATGATCTGTCGTGGTCACGGAGGAGCTGCAGTTATTCATTATGGATTATGTGTACACATTTGAGCAAGGCAGTATCCGTCTCTGTCCTCCCTATCAGACATCACAAGGTTAATGTGGAAAACGCTATCTGGATGTTAATCACATATGAAAACTGCTGCTAAGCAGAGGAGAGGGACTAGGAATATCTAAAAAAATGCATTCCCTTGCTATAATGTGCACATGTAGAGATAATGCATAGGATGTATATATCATCTAGATGCATCTACAGATGAAAACAGGTGACAACACACCCCCTTTCTTGAACACAAACAGCATTCTTAGTATTTGCACCATATACATTATGATACTTCACGTGCACTTAACCACTTGTGGCCTGCAATCTTTCCTGTTCTCAAAAAAACAGCATCTCCCAGGGCAATGTACTTTGGACTTTACCACAAAAAATAAGAGTGAGCTGCTGTTAAAAATACTTTTACTATATTATACATGGAGGATTTATTTGTTTGGTGGTTTTTGTTTGTTTTGTTTTGTTTTTTTAGACACTGTGAGGAGATGAGATACTATAAAGGTGAAATGCCAGAACCCTTTTTCTTTTCTATCTTAACAATTTTAAGTGGAGATCTTTTTAAATCTTTTAGAATACATTCTGGATGTACACAAATTTATAACATTCTTTGCTTCTCAATAACTAAATTTACCTTCTTTCTTATGAGTCTCTGTTTTCTCATCTTTGCCAGTTAAAGGTGACTCAGTCTTTCCAGTATGAAATTCAGTCTCTTCTGAGCAGCTCCTCAGTTCTCCATGACTCTCCCCTCACATCCTTTCCTTCCTTCTCACTGGGTATCTGCTGGGCTCAAATCAAAGAGGAGGGGGCTGGGGAGAGGTGGGCACCACCACCTTTACTGCCTTTACTGACTGCCCTTTCTTGAATCAGCCTCATCTCTCTGGCCTCTCCCTACAGCAGCCAGCTTTACACATATGACCTCCTGACACCGTGGTGTGCACTCCGGGGCGCAGGCTCATCTCACTGTCCTCGGGGGATCTCGGGAGGGGACTGGGCCATGAGCTTTTTTGATGGATCCTCACACTACATTAGAGAACTCTGGAAGACTATGTCCTAAAAAAATCCACTGACATACAGCTGCTTTACTGTACTGGACACATGGTTTAATTTACCTAAATCTCACAGAGTTCTACTCTACACCCTAAAGCAAAAGACACTGCTCTCAGACCTCCTACATCTGTATGAGATTTTAATCACTACCACCTTCCCCAAGACTCACCAAAGCAGAACGGGGGCACTGGGCCCTTCTCAGGGACCCAAAGTGTATCTAAGCTGAAGTCACATATTCCGTCCAATTCTCTTACCCTCTCTGGCCAGGAAAGTGGTGTTTACCTCATCAAACATGCTTCCCCTTCTAGCAGTTATAGATCAAATTCTATGCACTGAATCTTCCAAGATTCTGGCCTTACTATTTAAAGTCAAGTTTTTGGAATTCATAAAATTTATTATTCTGACCTGAGTCCCTGGCTCTTTCAAGTGAAAGCTGTGACTTTTAAGACTTTTTATCTCTGTTATAGATATATAAAAGTATGCACAAGAGCTCAAAAGCCAGGAATTTGACTCTTCTCTTTCTGTACCATCTTTTGCCTGCACAGCATAGCAACACAGATAACTTTCATGCTATTTCAATGATAAGAAGAAGGAAAGAAGTAGAAGGAATTGAAAAATACAATTTCCTATCAAAGTGTTACATAGCTACACATGACTTCTTTACTTCTTAAACAGGGGATGCTGAACATCATTATGTGTTTTCTGGATAATGTATGGTCCTTATTGGTCAGGGTGGCAAATCTCAGCTGTTTCTGCCTTTTAGCCTCAGTCTCTGCCTTTCCTGCCAGACTATGAGTCACCAGGGGCTATTTTGATAGCCACCTCCAATACTTTCTTCTCTACCTCTTTTCTAGTTTGTCATTTCTTGTCTTCTGTGAGCTAGGAAGCCAGATAACCAAGCTTGTTAAAAAACTGTGTGTTAAAAGGAGGCCAATAAGGCCCTGCTCCTAGGAGTGAAGTGTATGCCTTTGTAACCACTGTGTCAGCCTTCAAGGCTGATTTTTCTTCCTTCTAAGTTTGGGCTGAGTTCCCAAGGGTAGAGGTTGTCAGAAATTCACCCTCTGAATAAGCGGGTCATTACTATAATTTAAAGCATAGTATGATCATTCTCCTTCATAAAAATGACACAATAAAAGCTTTGTAATTTATACCACGGGCATCATGTTTGAACTTCAAATGGGAGTCAAAGCCCAGCAGGTTGTTTTCAGACATCTCTACAAAAGGCGCACACACACCATTAGGAAGAAATGGGTTTTCTCTCTCTCTCTGTTTTCATGGACTAAAGTTCATTTCTATTTCCCATGAGAGCAATGACTTCAGATATTCAGAGTCCAGACTTTTGACCCTGCTGCCACTGAGGAGGTTTCAACCTAATGTTTTAGTTGTGAAAGATCAGTACCCAAATTGGGCTGTAAACCAAGACATTTCCTTATAATTTCTTGAAAATGTCTCATACTAGAAACAAAGTCAAAGATAACAATATATAAGGCACTTAGGTTAATCCTCAGGAAATTCTTAATCATCTAAATAAATATACTAAATAGCAATTACTTTCATCCAGCCTTCTGACCTTTTGAGAGGAACAAAACTTCCTAACCTCAAAGCTCAGGATCTTTCAGCTCTGAGGGTGCTCAATTTTTCTCAAGGATCAATAACAAAGATGCTTCTGGTGAATAGGTGAACATGGTGCCAAGGATCAGTCATCTAAGAGCTATGCTACAACTCTCATGAAACCCCAGGAATATGTAAGTTTCAGTTTCTGCAACTAAAGACATCCAATGCCAGATCACTGGAATAGAGCCCTCTGTCTAGCTGTGTTTCTCTGTTACTCTGCATCTCACTTGGTAACAAAAATGTGTTACACTATCAAGTGAAACATCCAAACTTACTCCCATTTTACAAAAAGCACGTAATTAATGCCAATATTTATACCTGCCTGCTCTACATTCCCCTGTATTCTCATAGCAGCAGCTTCATTGTTGATCTCCTGTACTTATTGGTATACAAGGAGTTTTGTCTTGTTGGCCAAAGGAGTTTTGTTTGGGTTGGACATTCTTAAAGTAATTCTTGATACTTGGTGGTGCATAATAAACATTTGATGAATTCATTTTATTTCTGTAGGAAATGTTTATTTGCACACTAAACGCTAGATGAACAAATGAACATAGACTCTCCCCTCATTCATTATCCAGTGCTGCATTAAAATATTACCACAAATTTAGCAGCTTAAAATAACACACATTTATTATCTCACATTTTCTGTGGGTCATGGATCTGAGCATTGGCCTCACAGGCTTTATAGTCCAGTGAGGCATCCAGTCAAATTTTGTTACATTGTGTTCTGATAGGCAGTACCTACACCTTTAGATGCAAGAAGAGAAAGTTGTTATGAACAGGCTTAGGGGTGTGGACTACACCGTTTCACACACACGCCTGGACAGTCCCCAGGGTTAGAAATGAGGTGAGGGGATGGTGAAAGAAGTGGGGCAGGATCAAAGATAGCTCTTTTCCTGTGCCACCATGTTCCAGTGGGAAACTCTGAATACATTTGAGAATTGTATATTTGAATCAGCCTTTTCCAGTCACCATGAGCGTGCACTTGTCAACCCCCAGTATGATAAGTAGGATACCATCTGTATTCTTATAACAGGTTCCTCGAATTTTAGGGGTGGAACACATGATAATGCTATGATAAATCTGTTGCTTGATTCAGGTCAGAAAGGAAGAAGACTGGTTCTTTATAGCCTTTGATGTGAACGTGTAAGCAGCAATATTAGAGACAACGTAGGAGGGTCTCAGGAGTCCCTGCAGTAGATAAAAGGAATGGGAGAACATGACCAAAACCTAATCTGGAATGGGAAAGACAGAGTCAGGGACCTATGAGTTTATCAGTAAAAAGTGTCAAGTGCCCCAGTCACCTGACCTTGGTGCCCCTCAGTACAGAAGAGGCAGAAGGAAAGAATACACACTTTTAGGCAAGAGGACTATATTTCAAGCATAAAAAATACCTCTCCCTCTTGGAGAGACTGGCAACAGGACTGGGATTCCCATAATATTTACGCAGCGGGTCAGAGACAGAGAGACTATGACTTGTTACAACAGTTTTGTCCGTAGGCAAGCCTGGGCTAGGGCTTCCCAGATACAGTGGTTAAGAACCCACCTGCAATGCAGGATACGGGAGTTCAATCCCTGGTGTGGAAAGATCCCCTGGGGAAGGAAATAGTAACCGACTCCAATATTCTTGCCTGGAGAATCCCCATAGATAAAGGAGCCTAGGGGACTACAGTCAATGGGGTTGCAAAGAGTCAGATATGACTGAGTACACCCACAAAGTTGGGATGGAGAAACACAGGAGCTTAATCTCACAAATGTCTGCATTATATTTCTACCTGGCCCAAAGTTTTCCTTATGGTCTGAAACACATGTTTGAGAAATGTACAAATATCATCGTCTGTTTGCTTTCAGGTATGTTCCCAGTCTTTCTCTTATAACTTCATTGTCAGACTCTCTTCTCACTTGGGCTAGATTGGAGAGAGAGAAGAAAGGGAAAACAATTTTCTCATTGTTTCTGCCTGAGAAGCATCGCCTGGAATGGCCACATCTCTACAACTCCAAATCCTGCAGAAACAGCTCTGACAACCTTTGTTTTAGCTCCCTCCAAACAACCCAGTGTCTGTCCAGCCTTACGGGTTTTAGCATCTTCCTGCTATTGCTAGCCTCCAAGTTATTCCACTGTTCTCTGTTAGGTCCAATCAAATCATTGTGTATCACACATCCCAATACTAAATCCCCTCGGGCTGAAATGTCCTAAAGTGGTTTCTACTTTTCTAAATCAACCCAGACTGAGAAGCTTATCTCATCAAGTCTATCAGTACAAGGAAATCTCAGCAACTGACTGCTAGGACTTCCTGTGATATCCTTATATTTATAGGGTTTTACATAACACATGAATGATGACCAGCCCTTTTAAGGCAATTAACTGTGTGTTTTTCAGCAGCTAATAAAGAGAAGCAGGAACACCTCAAGCTTGACCAATCACAAGATTATTCTTTCTTCAGCTTACTATAGGATCTAGCAGTACTAATAGTAAGAATAACACTACAGTTACATCATTTGAAGCCAGCCAAAGTCTCATCACTGAATCTGTTTCAGTTCAGTTTGATGTGCAAAGTGATCTCAGACTTGTAAAGAAAGTTTCATCAGGTCTGTCACCTTAAATAAATGCATACCCTCTCTTTCTGTCCTTTATTCTTTTGTCTCTAGATGAAATTTTCCCTCTTCTGCTCTTCTGTGCTGAGCAGAATCTGTTTATTGCCAGGCAGGCATTTCACTTTGGACATTATCCTCAGGCATTATCCTCAAGTATTTTCTAAGTTCCTGCTATCTTATGGGGCAGCTTCCTTTTCTTGATCCCTCCTTTCTTCCTCCTACATCCTCCTATCAAATTTCATATAAGATTCTACCTAATCACATGGCAAAATAAGCTATGGTATGTCTAGTTTGGAGCAACCCCTCACATGACATGTAACCAAGATCTCAACAACATATCACAGAGCAGAGTCAGAAAAGAGGAGAAATAGTAGCCTACAATGGGAGCTGGTGCTACCCAGAGACACGACAGGAGTTCACATGCCAATAGCTCACACACCAGTGAGCTGTCTACCACTGGGAAAATATTCAGCCTTCATACCTGAATTTTCCCAACTGCAAAATGCAGATAACTGTATCTACCTTATAAGGTTGTAGAGAAGATTAAATGAGTTCATTCCTGCAAACATTTAAGACTAATGCAAAGCTCCATAGGAAGTACTCAATAAGTACACGATATTCAGAGAATGGAAGGTGGATCTCTAAGTTACATAAATCCTCTTAACAATCTTGAAATTCTGGGCACCTAAGACAAAGCTACATTCCCCTCTAACTTGCCATGGAGAAGTTTTACAGAAATGTGAACAAATGACTACAGGTATTTTATATAAATATTTACATTTTACAATAAAACTTATTTTTAAAATGTACATTTCAAAGAGACCACAATTCCATGGTTACATTTGAAGATTATGAAAAACCTAGAAGGTTATAATCATCTTATCTTTTAGGGGTTCTGTGTTTTGTTTTGTTTTGTTTTGGCAGAACTGTCCTTGAGACAAAGGCATCAGCAGATTCCTTGCTAAATGTCAAAAATTTATAGAAATCATATTATTATAAGGTAGAATGGATGGTGTCAGATACACTGACTTCCTTAAGCACTTGTTTAATCTACTTCAATAACCTTTTTAAGGATTAAGATGAAAATTGGTATTTTAGTGTAATTCTTAAGTGTCAAGACATTTAGACAGTTTAGAGCTGGCATGTCATTCTGTTAAAGGTTAAATCCCACCAAACATTAAGAAAATTATCATTACAACCTAATAAACATTAATGTCTAAAATCAGACCTTTGCAACTCCTAAAATACTGAGTTTTGCCTCCTGCAATATTGCAGTTCAGAACTGTGCTGTTTCTGAAATGTATTGTCTGATGAAAAAAAGTACTACGGACCCAGTGAAATGCAACCTTGTGCACAGTCACCCCTGTGATAGGAAAATCTCACTTAGAAGTCTGCTTTAGGTAAGCATCCCAAATTTAACCACTTCCAAAGTTGTCAGTGCCTCTTGCATTTATCAGCAAGTCACATGCCTTTGATTTCACCTTTATATTAACTAGTAGTTTGATTAGAGAATGATCAGTATAAACAGAAACTGATTTGTTGACGTGATGATCTATGTTAGTCAACTTATAAAACATCTATTTTACAGCTATCTATGTACACTTACACTCATATTTACATGTTAAATGTGTGGTTAATTTGCATTATTTTTAACCATAAACTTGAAAGAATTTTAAAAAAAAGTGAACCAGAACCACACAGAGCACAGACATTCTTTAAACAATTCTAGCCACATTTTGTTAGACATTATCTGTTACAACCACTTGTGTTTATGATTATTACTTATAATTATTTATGGATACATGTATCTTTCAAATTACCAGAGGAGAGTCATTATCAAAAGTAAACTATTACTTATTTTTATACAATTTTTAAACATTACACTCCACTTAAGAGTTACTACAAAATATTGGCTATTCCCCATGTTGTATAAAACATCCTTCTAGCCTATCTTACACTCAATAGACGTGTGCCTTCCACTCCTCCACTCCTATTTTGCTCCTTCCCCCTTCCATCTCCCCACTGGTAACCACTAGTTTGTTCTCTTTATCTGCGAGTCTGCTTACTTTCTGTTATGTTCACTAGTCTGTAGCATTTTTTGGATTCCACACTTAAGTGAGATCACACAGTATGGAGGTTTCTCAAAAAACTAAAACTAGAACTATCATAGAACCCAGCAATTCCACTCCTGAGTACATATCCAAAATAAAAACAAAAACACTAGTTACAAAAGATGCGGTACCCCAATGTTGGTAGCAGCATTATTTACAAAATCCAAGATATGGAAGCAACCTAAGTGCCCATCCACAGATGAACGGATAAAGAAGACATGGTATATGTACACAATAGAATACTACTCAGCCATAAAAAAGAATAACATTTTGTCATTTGCAGCAACATGTGTTGATTCCCTGGTGGCTCAGACAGTAAAGTGTCTGCCTACAATGCAGGAGACCTGGGTTCAATCCCTGGGTTGGGAAGATCTCCTGGAGAAGGAAATGGCAACCCACTCCAGTATTCTTGCCTGGAAAAGTCCATGGACAGAGAAGCCTGGTAGTCTACAGTCCATGGGATCGCAAAGAGTTGGACACGACTGAGCAACTTTATTTCACTCACACTAAGTAAAATAATACAGAGAAAGACAAAAGTAAAAAAGTATTTTAAAATGTGCTGTCATTTTTATTGAAAGATAATATGATATAGAGTTTTGAAATCTAAGAGTCCTGGTTTCAAAACATAGGCCACCCCTTACTGGCTATGTGGCTGTGAATAAATTACTTAATATCTCTAAGCCTTGACTTCCTCATCTGCCAAAGGACAGTGTTGTCAAAATTATGTGAAACACAATATAGAAACCTTTGGAAGAATGTCTGACTCACTCACGGAGACATTCATTAGATATTAGTTCCCTTCTATTTCTCTTTATAAAAAACAAACTTGAAATGGGAAGATTTGTGATTGAGCGATGTGTTTCAGTGAATCCTAAAGAAAATCAACCCTGAATACTCACTGGAATTACTGATGCTAAAACTGAAGCTCTAGTACTCTGAGCACCTTATGTGAAGAGCTGAGTTATTGGAAAAATCCCTGATGCTGGGAAAGATTAGCAGGAAGGGAAGAGAGCAACAGAAGATGAGATGGATGGATGGTATCATCAACTCAATGGACATAAGTTTGAGCAAAGTCAGGGAGGGAGATAGTGAAGGACAGGGAAGCCTGCCGTGCTGCAGTCCATCGGATCACAAAGAATTGGACATGACTGAGCAACTGAACAACAACGTGTTTCATCCACATACAGTAACAAATGAACATTATCCAGTCTTAAAAGCACATATTAGTGGCTTTATAGTTCCTTCCTAGACATTCATTTTTCTCCCCAATATGACTGCAACCCAAGAAAAACACTCCTGAGATAATAATAAACAATTTAATAACATTTTATCTGCTATAATTATCTTCTGGCATGATCAAACTATACGTTAATTTACTGAGCATAGCAGGTGTTAGTACCTACACAAAGTTGGAAATATTCTATTTTGCATGTGTGTGGGGGCCCAGAGAAGAGATCGATGTGGAAAGCAATATACTAAGAAATTTTTCACAAGGAAGAGCAGTTTTCAGTTTCTAATAATCATATCTTGAGAAGCCTTCATTACCCTGTTACTAAACTGACAGTCTAACTCTAGTCCAGGTTGATTCCAAAGTTGGATTTCTACCAAAATTTATGTTTTGTTTTTTTAACACAGAATTCTGAGTGCCTCCCAAATGCTTATCTCCCTCATCCCTATTCTCAAGGCGACCTCTCTGTATTGCCATACAATTTGGAATCTGTCTCACCTTTCTAACACAAGACCCTTGAGCTTTCTAGAAAAACTTATTGAGATTGGAGTTGAACTAAAAATTGACCAAGTCTTAGTCCTCAGGAGCTCAAGAAGCTACTTGAAGAGGTTCTCAGATATTGTAATACTTATTGCTTGGTTTTGAGAGGCTTCTTGACAATTAGACAACAATGAATAGAAGCATGTTTTTGATAACTCCACTCACATAGACTAGAGATCTAATCACTAGACTAATTTTTACAACAAAGTTACTTTAAAGTGCTATAGGACCATAAAAGTAAGTGTGACAAATTCCAGGGGTTGAGGATGCGCAAAAAGAAGCTTCTCCGATGACACTTCAAATAGCCACTGCAAAATACAAGTATGGTCACCAAGATCACCAAGTTAAAGGGATTCTTAGAAGGTGTATTCCAGATAAAGAAAACACCTTGGGGAAAAGCATGAAGATATGAAAGAAAAAAAAAAGCATTTGAAGGAGTATCAAGTAGACAGATACCCTATTTAGTGATGGTTCCACAAGTACTGATTTTTTATAAAGTTATTTGTCCTTTAGTCCCTTAATATTCTCTATTAAAAGAGGGGAAAATCAGACACACACTTGGTGTGCAGGTGCTTAATCACTCAGTCATGTCCAATCTTTGCAACCCCATGGATTGTAGCACACCAGGCTCCTCTGCCATGGGGATTCTCCAGGAAAGATTACTGGAGTGGGTTGCCACACCCTCCTCCAGGGGAACTTCTCAACTCAGGGATTGAACCCAGGTCTCCCGCATTGCAGGTGGATTCTTTACCATCTGAGCCCACCAGGGAAGCCCAAACGCATATTTATACACCTGTATGTATTGCTATCTGTATTTTTCACATTTCCAGAGCACTGCGACATTCTCTCCCAGTGAAAGCGCTTGTAGTTTATACTTTCAATGAGGGTGATCAACCATCATGAACAGCTCTCAGGCAATGAGCTCGCTATTGAATTATACTGGGCTGAGTGCATCTATAACGTAAATTAGCCACTTTCTGGGCCTCTCTCTTTCTGCAATCAATATTGTATCCTGATCAACAGCATCGACACATCACATATCAAGGGATGATACTGCTGGACCCTCAGCTAAAAAATAAAGGGAGAACTGGCACAAATATTGAAATGCCAAAGACTGAACCTATGAAGGAAATGGTCAAGGAAATGGGATAAAATTATGAGATAATATGAAAGAGTATAAGCATTACTCTGAACTGAAACAACTGACCAACAACTATAATAATGTTAAGTGAAAGAAATGACAGAGCTATGGCATGGAGGTAAAGGAGTTTGAATTAAATGTAAGAATGAAGAGCTGCTGCCAGGGTGAAAAGGAACTAGAAAGGAACTCCTGCTCTGACTTAACACAAAACTTGACTCTTAATCAAGTGTGCTTATGGATCATTGTGGCTGGAGCACAGAGTATGCTGGGAAAAGTAACAAGAAGAAGTTAAGAAGGTAAGTTAGGCCTGATCAGAAGAAAAAAATTAAATAAATCTCATGTTAGAGACCTAAAGAGCTTGAACTTATTCTCTCAGATAGATACTGCTGCCGCTGCTGCTAAGTCACTTCAGTCGTGTCTGACTCTGTGCGACCCCATAGACAGCAGCCCACCAGGCTCCCCCGTCCCCGGGATTCTCCAGGTTGCCTTCTCCACAGATAGATACTAGGAAATAGTAAATGGCTTTAACCAAAAACATAACAGAAGATCTGTGTTTCAGAAATAAAAGTGGTGGTGGAGAACCACCATTTTTTAGTACCATAGAATGACATTATCAGGAAAATAAACTAGGAGACTTACACTGCCACAGAATAATAGATTTTTAAAAACCAATGTAATTAATAAGCACAAACACCAAACTCTCCACCAGTTTTGTCAAATCCGGGGAAAATATCATAGCAGGTAAGAAAAAGAAAGCCTCCCTCGTCTGTCTCCAGTCGCCACTTGATCCATCTACTCTTACCTCTTCTTTCCATCCATGTCTATACTCTACTTTTTTTCTATCCAATTCTACCTATACTCTGAAAATAAGGATAGTAACAAAGATTCTACACGTCTGGGGAGAGGATGGAACAAGAAACGCTTAAAATGTCAGGTCATAGGTAAAGGTCACTCAGCAGGGACATATCTTACTCCAGTATGCCCCAGCTAGCTTGACAGAGGAATTGAAAAGGTTGTCAATGCCTGCTAGACAATCTTACTGGAAAGAAAAGGTCCTTTTATTTCTTTTAACCAAAGGATCACAGGAAACTGAAGGTCAGGCCTTTCAATAGAAGATGAAGGTCTACTTCATCTTGAGTTTCAAACACAGATGATCATAGTCCCACAACAGGAACAAGAGAACTGCAGAACAAAGCAAACCATCGCATTTCCTACAGAGAGTTTTTCAAGCATAATTGTTAGTCCTCGAGGCTTTGAGATGCTCACTCATATATTCATGGGGGCATTTTTGTTGAAAATGTAACTTCTAGTCCTTTATCATTTAAGGAGAGAAGTGCCAAAACAGAGGCATTCAGGAATATTCTGTTAGTGATATGGATAAAATTGGTTGAACTTTCTGCAGTAATAGAGATCAGCCATCATGATTATGGCATTGCACTGGAAAGTGACAAAACTTATGAGATTTTGTTACAGTGAATGCCCTCAAAAAGGGCTCCATGTCATTCATTTTCAACATCCTTGTAGGAAGAGTGACTTCAGTGGTCCTCTGAATGTAACTTCTGTGCTAATGAGACTGGTGAGACTGCCCATTCAGAACAGCCAGTGAATTTATCAAGTTTATCCATCTCTAAGACTTTAGGAGGCCTGTTACTAATCTGAGTAATGGTTTTAGTATCTATAATGGTCCTTTACATGAATAATCACTTTAGAGAACAAGGAAAAGTTGGTGGTGGAGGGGATCAAAGATTACCTTTCAACCAGGGAGTATCTATAATCTCCTCACTTCTCTAATAAAGCAGGAAAATTTTGTGTGTGTGCTGCAAAAGACTGGAGGGAAGATATCAACTAGGATTTGTGAAAAGTCAGGATATTTTCTAAATAATGTTTAAGAATAAAGAGTCACCATAAATATTTTGCTTTTTGTCACTTTAAAACTAATGACTCTCTAGCAATCACAAGGATAAAAATAATGAGAAAATTAATTCAGAGATAAAGCTTAAATTAAAATGTCCATGTAGACTTTTGCATTCTAAAATAGATTTTAAGAACTTGGAGTATAACTAGCATAGAGAAACTGAATATGGAAAGGTATAATTTATATACAGTAAACAACAGTATATCTCATAGCAAATAGTTCCATTTGTCATGTGAGACCTTATTATGAGTCTGTAAACAAAAGTGTCAACTACCACATGGAAATTAATTAGCCTCATAAATGGCATTTTTCTTAGAATACTCCAAGCAACATAAAAACATAATGGTTTCTGTAGAGATGCTGATTTGCAGCTGACACTAAACTACTTTTTAAGTGTCCTATGGAGGAAGATATGGAAAAGGTTTGTGGGAAAAAAAGCCTCATTATAGACTGATTTGTTTAATGGTTCTAATGAATTCAGAATTAGCCAAGGTGGCCAGTCACATCCAAAGCAGTCATAGTGATGAGAGCAGAAAATGCCTCGACAATAAGAAACTACGGGACCATGATGTTCACAACAAAAAGAAGTAAAAATTAAGGCCTACCCAAACTATACAATTGGTTCCCTACCTTTTGTGCTCTTTTCAATTAGGTGACACATTGAACCAGCTGAATCTTAAAATCCAAAGCATTCTCTTTGTAAGCATCAGTCCTGAATACTCATTGGAAGGACTGATGCTGAAGCTGAAACTCCAGTACATTGGCCACCTGATGTGAAGAACCAACTCATTTGAAAAGACTCTGATGCTGGGAAAGATTGAAGGCAGGAGGAGAAGGGAATGACAGAGGATGAGATGGTTGGATGGCATCACTGATGCAATGGACATGAGTTTGAGTAGGCTTCAGGAGTTGGTAACAGACATGGAGACATGGCGTGCTGCAATCCATGGGGTCGCAAAGAATAGGACACAACCGAGTGACTGAACTGAACTGAAGTTGTAAGCATCATCCACACCCCAAGAGAAAAACATCTCCACATACAGTTAGGATATATCCTTTTCTTAGTGCAAATATAAACTCATTTTTGGGAAATGTTTTATTCTACCACAGGTGAAATACATTCTTCACTTTCCTCGTTTCTACATATGCACCCGCAGAAATACAATTGAACTGTCTTTTAAAAGATGTCAAATTCTTCAGTCTTTGGCTATTTTCAAATGCTTCATGCAAAAATTAAATTTTTATTTTTTTTTAAATCTGCCTACGTCATATGGTATTTGTTAGGTTTAGAGACACTAACTGGTGCTACATGGAACAATAAGTTTAGGTCCCACGCCTTTGAAGTTATATTAGCTTAGACTTGGTATAATTGGATACAAAGATGTAGAAACTAAACACTGGTTTTATAGTTAAAATAACCCCTGGCAAGTAAGACACATACAGAGCACTGAGCAGAGTACTAAGTATGATGAAACTTATCAGCAGTAGACGATGACATGGTTCCTGTCCTAGAATGCTTAAAATCCAATGCCCTTATCCAAGGTTGTTTCTACATACAATTTTGAGGAATGAGTGAAAATGGTGAAACCCAGAAACTCATTTTTAATCAGCTCTATATGTTTACCTGATAATTTATATACTATACATTCTATTAGTTTATTTTCAACCTCTTTTAAATAGTTTCAGTCAGTCAGTTTTATGTTGGTTGTGGACAGGCAGGCCTGGTGAGCTGTGGTCCATGGGGTCGCAAAGATCAGACACGATTGAGTGACGGAACTGAACTAAGGTCTTCATTGCAGCCCAAGGGCTTTCTCTAGTTGCTGCTCTCAGGCTTTGTTGCCCTGAAGCATGTCGAACCGTTTTAGTTTCCTTGCCTGGGATTGAGCCCATGCCCCCTGCATTGGAAGGTGGATTCTTTACCATGGGGCCACCAGGGAAGTCCCCTTAATCTCTTTAAGTTGAAGTTTCTTCTTTTTGGAAAATAGGGATAAAGGAGATAATAAAGAACAATGGTTCTGAAACTCTAGTGTGCATCCCCCTGGGTGAGAGGGGAGCATCTTAAACTATTGGGCCCCAACCACACAAATCCTGATCTGGTCAGTTCAGTTCAGTCACTCAGTTGTGTCCGACTCTTTGTGACCCCATAGACTGCAGCACACCAGGCTTCCCTGTCCATCACCAACTCCTGGAGCTTACTCAAACTCTTGTCCATTGAGTTGGTGATGCCATCCAACTATCTCATCCTCTGTCGTCCGCTTCTCTTCCCGCCTTCAGTTTTTCCCAGCATCAGGGTCTTTTCCAATGAGTCAGCTCTTCACATCAGTTGGCCAAAGCATGGAGCTTCAGCTTCAGCATCAGTCCTTCCAATGAATATTCAGGACTGAGTTCCTTTAGGATGAACTGGTTGAATCTCCTTGCAGTCCAAGGGACTCTCAAGAGTCTTCTCCTATACCACAGTTCAAAAGCATCAATTCTTCAGCTCTCAGCTTTCCTTATAGTCCAACTCTCACATCCATACATGACTACTGGAAAAACCATAGCTTTGACTATACAGATCTTTGCTGGCAAACTAATGTCTCTGCTTTTGAATATGCTGTCTAGGTTGGTCATAACTTTTCTTCCAAGGAGTAAGTGTCTTTTAATTTCATGGCCACAGTCGCCATCTGCAGTGATTTTGGAGCCCTGATCTGGTAGGTCTAGGGGAAATCGTTTGCATTTCCAGTACACTCTCAGGTGATGGCTCTTGCTGCCAGTCCGCAGCCTGTGCAGCCCTGCCTAGCCCTGATACAGAAAGCCTGGCCCAGCACTGTCCTAGTTGCTGTTACAGTGTTCCAAGTGTCTGGTGCTCTCACGCAGCTGCCCTCCTTGGGGCAACCCTGGTTTGTCTCTTTCATTCTGACTTGGCCCATATTACCTGGCTGGGCTCTTGGCAGCAGACACTGCCAGTGCCAGAATTTAAAAATAAAAAAAAAAATTTATATGGTTACACTGTGCAGCATGTAGGATCTTAGCTCCCAGGCCAGGGATCCAACTCACACCCCCTGCACTGGAATATGAAGTCTTAACCACTGGACCGCTAGGTGAGTCTGTTTTTAAGATTTTTTTTTAAAGCAAAATCTTTTGTCCATGAAGCACCTTTATTCTGTGAAGCTATGAAAATTGCATGGATGTTTATTTAAAATTTGGCAAAGGAAATACTGTATGTCCCCAGTATATGAACATTCCAGTTGTGAGCTTTCAGAGATGCGATCGTGCTTGCCCTCCATCTCCTATTGCTGATGATCCTTCAGCTCCACCATCTCCCACCTCCTCTCCCTCCTCCAGTTAGTAACTCTTCTTGCTGTTTTCTTGATGCCAGTCCTTGTATGCCAGTTATTGTATTGTTCAAGGTACTGCACTATAAAATTTAAAATGTTTCCATTTTTTGTTTTTTATGTATTATTTGTGTGAAAAGTATTATAAAGCTATTACAGTACAATACCATGTCATCAATTGTGTTAATTGGGCACCTAACTTTGTTGGGTTTGCGAACAGATTGAACTTAAAAATGCCCTCTTGAAATGGAACTCGTTTGTATGTAGGGGACTTAAAGAAGACTCCATTTTTGTTCAGAAAAATATGACCTCAAAATGTCTACAACAAAAGACATTTCAGTTCAGTTCAGTCACTCAGTCATGTCTGACTCTTTGCGACCCCATAAACCGCAGCACGCCAGGCCTCCCTGTTTATCACCAACTCCCAGAGTTACTCATACTCATGCCCATCGAGTTGGTGATGCCATCTAACCATCTCATCCTCTGTCATCCCCTTCTCCTCCTGCCCTCAATCTTTCCCAGCATCAGGATCTTTTCAAATGAGTCAGCTCTTTGCATCAGGTGGCCAAAGTATTAGAGTTTCAGCTTCAAAATCAGTCCTACCAATGAACACCCAGGACTGATCTCCTTTAGGATAGACTGGTTGGGTCTCCTTGTAGTCCAAGGGACTCTCAAGAGTCTTCTCCAACACCACAGTTCAAAAGCATCAATTCTTCAGTGCTCAGCTTTCTTCATAGTCCAGTTCTCACATCCATACATGACTCATAAAGTCACTGTTAAGCTTATAAGCTTCCTTGTCTCAAAGGCCAGGCAGCAAAATGTGTCCTCAGGGCTCCGGGATGGGTGAGGCCTCCCTAGGTGCTCCCCTCCTGGGGACTTTCTAGATTTGGCTTCAGGGCCTGTGGCTCTGGTTCCTGGGTTTTTATTAATTGAGGGAAATGTGTGTAAGAATGGTATTGCCTTGTGTGTTTGTGAGTCAGAGTGTGAGTGGGTGTGCGCCAGTGTTGAGTTAAAGGCCAGGCAGCAAATGTGTCCTCAGGGCTCCGGGATGGGTGAGGCCTCCCTAGGTGCTCCCCTCCTGGGGACTTTCTAGATTTGGCTTCAGGGCCTGTGGCTCTGGTTCCTGGGTTTTTATTAATTGAGGGAAATGTGTGTAAGAATGGTATTGCCTTGTGTGTTTGTGAGTCAGAGTGTGAGTGGGTGTGCGCCAGTGTTGAGTACGCATGTGTTTGTGTGTGTGTGTGTGAGATACGTGGCGGGTGTATCTGACTTCATGCAGCATATGTGGGGTTGATGTGAGTCCTAAGAGCCTGGATGGTGACTTTGGAAAGTCGTGAAGCCCTGTGTGGGTTACAGGCCTCTTTTGGGAGTTTGTTGTGGGTTTGTGGGAGGCTCTGTGAGTTGGGACTCTGTTGCAAAGCTGACTGGGTCCTGATTAGGATGCTAAACAAATATAAGAAACATGTGATCCTCTTACGACCCCAGAGTTGAGGTTGGGTTGATTAAAAAGGCAACAGTTGGAAAACAGACCATCAAATGAGGCCATCTCTGACCACTTTTTCTTTAAAAAGAATCCAGGCCCAAATGACAGTCCAATTGATGGGAAAGTTCTAGCTTTCACAGGCGACATCTCTCTCCAGGGAGACAAGCACTCAGAGCCAGCCCCAGAGTCAGGCACTGCTCTGGTCTCTCAGCCAGCGGCCCCCAGAGTCAGGCTTTGCGGTGATGCCCTGAAGTGCTAGAAAGAGCATGGGCCCTCGTGCAACACAGATCCGGGTTCAAACCCCAGCTGTGTTGTTCACTTGCTATGCAACATTGGGCAGCTGTATTCCTCCTCGGCCTTAGTTTCCTATCTGCAGGCTGGGCAAGGATATCATCTTGCAGGGTTATTAAGGGAATGAAGGACCCAATATGTGTGCAGCACAGTTTCTGGAACATAGCCGGCATTTAATAAATAGATGCTCACTCACTGAGCTAGCTATTCTTTTTTTCCCCCCACCCTTTCTATGACTCTTCCCAGTCCATCCTCTCCTTTGTTCTGTGCCCCGGGGTTTGATGCTACCAACCGTATTACCTGCACCACCTTGTTTCAAGACTTCCTGTTGTATTCAACCCATGGAAGACTCCAGCAAGAATTGGAGGGCTGGGGAGAGAAGGCCAAGGTATTCATTGCTTCCCTCCCTGTCCAGGAACCCCTCTCTCATGCCTGTATCTCTCACTGGTACCTCCTTTGAGGGACTAGAAATGGTAAAGTCTGGTCCCTGGAGACTTCAGCATACCATATTGGTTCCTTGACACCTACCCACACCTCTGTAAATAGACCTTCATTAAATCCCCAACAGTGAACCCTCTGGTTGAGCCATCTATTTCCCGCAGGGAACTTAATGGACACACTCACTCATCACTCATCCTGGTTTGGTCTGTACTTTATCCCTTAAGGAGCTGCAGAAGAGATAAAAATGAATTCAGTGGATGCGTGTGAGCTTAGATCGTCATGATTGAAATCTGGCTTCTCATTTTGCCACTGGGAGAAAAAGAGGCCCAAAGCAGAACAGGACAAAGTCATATCACAGAGAAAGAGAGTGACCAAGTGGACTGAGAACTTAGGACTCTTATCTCCCTAACCCCACGGAGCCACTGATAATAGCCTCAGTCTTTTATTAGAATCTGCATGTGTACTACTGCTTACTTGTGTCATGAGTTTAGTCTCTGACAATATTGCAACTCATTTAGGGCAGAAATATTGACATATATTCTAAATAAAACCAAAGCCTCACAGTGCTCCCTTCATGTAGGGACACTCAATGCATGTTTTGTTTAATTAACAAACACCTCTGAGTATTGCATTATAATAATAGCTATCATTTGTTGAGCACTTCCTACGAGTCAAACATTAAGTTAACTATTTTATATACACGTTCTCATCTAAGTCTCATTTTGTAGACAGGAATTCTGAAGCACAGAGAAGTGAACTAGAAGTAAGCTAACGTCCTGAAGTCCTGGAGTTAGTAAGTGGCAGACATGGGGCTCTTCAAAGCACTTTCCTCCCCTGTCTCCTTATGATATGTCAAATCTATGCCAGATGTGAGAATTCAAGGACTTGTCAGACATGGCCTCTGTTCTCAGGGAGTTCATGACTGAGCAGGGAAGGTGTGTGAGTAGATATCCTGGGAACAAACCAAACACACAAACCCAAAGACATCTGATATCTGACAAGATGGCAAAATAAGGCCAGATGCTGCATCCCTCCCCCAAACTGAGCCTTGAAAAGGCCACAGATTCATCGAGATATGGATTGTTTTCAGATGATAAAAAGTATGAGAACCCCGTGGGGATATATTAAGAGAAGGTGGTAGGGTCCTGGATGTGTGAGGGGTGGGTAGAATCCTGAAGCAGGGGAGTGCAGGGGCCGTGGATGGGGGCAGACTGGGGAGAAGATTACGTAGCATCCTCGAGTCTCTCTCACAATGTCCCGGATGGTCACTGCCCATCCTGTTGCCACCACAGAATAGAAAACACCAGTGACAGTGATAACAACACATTTCAGGATTGGCCCCTGAACACTCCTTCTCCTTAGTCGCTGCCAGGCCTAACCCTGAGCTGTAGATGATTGCACCAGAGGGAGACAGTTAATGGACCAGAAGGATCAAGAATTTAAAATAAACATGTGAGTGTCCCCAGAGAGATAAATTAGGATACAGGGGACATGGGGCAGGTTCAAGTAGTTGTTAGAGGAGAAACAAGGGGAAATCCTAGATATGAGGGAGTTTATCACCAAAAATCTTCTGCAATACCTTCTAAAGGAAATATTTGGGAAGAAAGATTGAACCCAGAAGGAAGGAATGTGTCGGGAAAAAAAGCTGGAAAAAAAAAGTAAATATGAATTTATACAGTGTGTCAAATAATAATTGTATAAAGTTAAAATTATTACCAATTTAGGGGTAAATGCAAGGTAGAACACAAATTCTATATAGTAATATCATTTAAGAAAGGAGAAAGAGTGATTTAAGTTGAAGCAGTCTAAAGTCTTTGTAACTGGAGGGGAGGGAAAATACTTAAATATGGAAAATTTTAAATAATTTTAGCTTTTAAAAAGTATACATATTAAAATTTTAGGAGTAACTAGTAAAAAAAGGTAAAAATAAAAAACCTATTAATCAGTAAAGAAAAAACAAATTAAAGAAAAGCCTTGATTAAGTCTAAAGAAGAAAGAGAAAATTTGAAAAGAAGCAGAGGAGAAACAAGGAAAGCAGGAAGCAGAATAATGTTGTAGTTCAAGTCAGTTCAGTCGCTCAGTCGTGTCTGACTCTTTGCGACCCCATGAATCGCAGCATGCCAGGCCTCCCTGATCATCACTATCTCTCGGAGTTCACTCAGACTCACGTCCATCGAGTTCGTGATGCCATCCAGCCATCTCATCCTCAGTCATCCCCTTCTCCTGCCCCCAATCCCTCCCAGCATCAGAGTCTTTTCCAATGAGTCAACTCTTCACATGAGGTGGCCAAAGTACTGGAGTTTCAGCTTTAGCATCATTCCTTCCAAAGAAATCCCAGTGCTGATCTCCTTTAGAATGGACTGGCTGGATCTCCTTGCAGTCCAAGGGACTCTCAAGAGTCTTCTCCAACACCACAGTTCAAAAGCATCAATTCTTGGGCGCTCAGCCTTCTTCACAGTCCAACTCTCCCATCCATACATGACCACTGGAAAAACCATAGCCTTGACTAGACGGACCTTAGTCGGCAAAGTAATGTCTCAGCTTTTGAACATGCTATCTAGGTTGGTCATAACTTTTCTTCCAAGGAGTAAGCATCTTCTAATTTCATGGCTGCAGTCACCATCTGCAGTCATTTTGGAGCCCCCAAAAGTAAAGTCTTACACTGTTTCCACTGTTTCCCCATCTATTTCCCATGAAGTGATGGGACCGGATGCCATGATCTTCGTTTTCTGAATGTTGAGCTTTAAGCCAACTTTTTCACTCTTCTCTTTCACTTTCATCAAGAGGCCCTTTAGCTCCTCTTCTCTTTCTGCCATGAGGATGGTGTCATCTGCATATCTGAGGTTTTTGATATTTCTCCTGGCAATCTTGATTCCAGCTTGTGTTTCTTCCAGTCCAGTGTTTCCCATGATGTACTCTACATATAAGTTAAATAAGCAGGGTGACAATATACAGCCTTGACGTACTCCTTTTCCTATTTGGAACCAGTCTGTTGTTCCATGTCCAGTTCTAACTGATGCTTCCTGACCTGCATACAGATTTCTCAAGAGGCAGGTCAGGTGATCTGGTATTCCCATCTCTTTCAGAATTTTCCACAGTTTGTTGTGATCCACACAGTCAAAGGCTTTGGCATAGTCAATAAAGCAGAAATAGATGTTTTTCTGGAACTCTCTTGCTTTTTCCATGATCCAGAAGATGTTGGCAATTTGATCTCTGGTTCCTCTGCCTTTTCTAAAACCAGCTTGAACATCAGGGAGTTCACGGTTCACGAATTGCTGAAGCCTGGCTTGGAGAATTTTGAGCATTACTTTACTAGTGTGTGAGATGAGTGCAATTGTGCGGTAGTTTGAGCATTCTTTGGCATTGCCTTTCTTTGAGATTGGAATGAACACTGACCTTTTCCAGTTCTGTGGCCACTGCTGAGTTTTCCAAATTTGCTGGCATACTGAGTGCAGCACTTCCACAGCATCATCTTTTAGGATTTGAAATAGCTCAACTGGAATTCCATCACCTCCACTCTCTTTGTTTTTAGTGATGCTTTCTAAGGCCCACTTGACTTCACATTCTAAGATGTCTGGCTCTGGATAGTGATCACATCATCATGATTATCTGGGTCTTGTTGTAGACATAAACCCAAATATAGCAGGAACCCCAGTAAAGGAACTAAAATCTCCAGTTAAAAGGTAAGGATTTCATGTTAGGCAAAAATGAAGTAAACAACTCCCTGGCCATACCCTGGCTGTGTGCTATTTACCCAAAATACCTTTAAAACATACAGGCTCAGAAACAGTGAAAATAAAAGGTATTAGAAAGATATTGTGAAGATAGATAAGACTGATGAATGGTTCCTGAATTGCCAAATCCATCAATATTTATTAATGACACTTTGTAATCAGTTGTGTCAACTTTATTAATGCAAAGATGATATAGCATTTTAAAATCTACTAACTCAGTCTCAAATATTAGCAAATTAGAAGTTAAAATAATTATATTAATGGATTTAGAAAAGGCATTTGGTAAAATTTTGTACCTATTTATGATAGGAATCTCACTAAACTATTATAGGAAGGGGTATTTCTTAACAGATAAATGACTTCTGCCAGGAATTAGGCAAGGATGTCTGCTCTATAACTTCTATTCAACTTCTATTGTACTAGAAGTCCTAGCTAGAATATTAAGGCCAGACAAAGAACTATAAACCAGATTGTGAGTGATTATGGTAGAATATAATGATCTATATAGGAATCTAGAGCATCTGCAGACAAACTATTAAAATGAACAGGAGCTCAGCAGATTATCTGAATGAAAATAACACCAATATACAAAAATCAATTGTGTCCTTATATGCCACAGCAAAGTATTAAAGATGAAATGTTAAAAAGGTTGCATTTATGATGTAAACAGAAAACAAGGTACTTAGGAATAAATCTAACAAAAGATGTAAGAGATACTTTAGTAGATAATTATGAAATTTAATTTTGAGGTAATAAAATCCAATTAAATGGCTTCCCAGGTGGCTCAGTGGTAAAGAACCCTTCAGCCAATGCAGGAGATGCAGGAGACAAGGGCTCAATCCCTGGGTCAGAAAGATCCCCTTGGAGGAGGAAATGGCAACCCACTCCAGTATTCTTGTTGAGATAACCCATGGACAGAGGAGCGTGGTGGACTATAGTCCATGGGGTCACAAATAGTTGGACACACCGAGAGACTGAGTGCACAGACACACACACACACACACACACACACACACAAATGGAGAGTTATGGAGACAACCCCAGGGTCCTTCAGTGGATGAATGGATACATAAAAGGTAGCGTGCATATATGTGTGTGCTGCTGCTGCTGCTAAGTCACTTCAGTTGTGTCCCCATAGACAGCAGCCCACCAGGCTCCTCCATCCCTGGGATTCTCCAGGCAAGAACACTGGAGTGGGTCACCATTTCCTTCTCCAATGCATGAAAGTGAAAAGTGAAAGTGAAGTTGCTCAGTCATGCCCGATTCTTAAGTGATCCCATGGACTGCAGCCCACCAGCCTCCGCTCTCCATGGGATTTTCCAGGCAAGAACACTAGAGTGGGTCGCCATTTCCTTCTCCCATGCATGCATGCATGCTAAGTAGCTTCAGTCGTGTCCGACTCTATGTGACCCCGTGGACAGCAGACTGCCAGGCTCCTCTGTCCACAGGATTCTCTAGGCAAGAATATTGGAGTGGGTTGCCATTTCCTTCTCCAGTGTGTGTGTATACATACATTAAAAGAAAAAGTAATCTTGACATTTGTGATAATGGGTGGCATTATGCTAAGTGAAATAAGTCAGATAGAGAAAAACAAATACTGTATATGTGTAGTCCAAACAAAACAAAAACAAACTCAGAGATACAGAGAACAGACTGATGTTTGCCAGAAGTGGGGAGTTGGGGAGGAGTGCAGTGGATGAAGGACATCAAAGACACAAACTTCTAGCTATAAAATAAATGTTATGGGGATTTAATGTACTCCATGGTATCTATAGTTAACAGTACCACATTATACGGGGGCTTCCTTGGTGATTCAGTGGTAAAGAATCTGCCTGCCAAGCAGAAAATGCTGGTTTGATCTCTGAGTCAGGAAGATCCCTTGGAGAAGGAAGTGGCAACCCACTCCTGTATTCTTGCCTAGGAAATCCCATGGATAGAGGAGCCTGGTGGGCTATAGTCCATGGGGTCACAAAAGAGTTGGACATGACTTGGTGACTAAACAGCAACAGCAGCACTATATTACATATTTGAAAGTTGCTAAGAGAATAGATCTTAAAAGTTCTTCAGTTCAATTCAGTTCAGTTGCTCAGTCATATCCGACTCTTTGTGACCCCATGAACTGCAGCTCGCCAGGCCTCCCTGTCTGACACCAACTCCCAGAGTTTACACAAACTCATGTCCATCAAGTTAGTGATGCCAACCAACCATCTCATCCTCTGTCATCCCCTTCTCCTCCTGCCCTTAATCTTCCCCAGCATCAGGGTCTTTTCAAATGAATCAGCTCTCTCATCAGGTGGCCAAAGTATTGGAGTTTCAGCTTCAACATCAGTCCTTCCAATGAACACCTAGGACTGATCTCCTTTAGGATGGACCGGTTGGATCTCCTTGCAGTCTAAGGGACTCTCAAGAGTCTTCTCCAGTACCACAGTTCAAAAGTATCAATTCTTCAGCGCTCAGCTTTCTTTATAGTCCAACTCTCACATCCATACATGACCACTGGTAAAACCATAGCCTTGACTAGATGGACCTTTGTTGGCAAAGTAATCTCTCTGCTTTTTAATATGCTGTCTAGGTTGGTCATAACTTTCCCTTCCAAGGAGCAAGCGTCTTTTAATTTCATGGCTGCAATCACCATCTGCAGTGATTTTGGAGCCCAAAAGAATAAAGTCAGCCACTGTTTCTACTGTTACCCCATCTATTTGCCCTGAAGTGATGTGACTGGATGCCGTTATCTTAGTTTTCTGAATGTTGAGCTTTAAGCCAACTTTTTCACTCCCTCTTTCACTTTCATCAAGAGGCTCTTTAGTTCTTCTTTTTTGTAACTATGTATGTGACTGATGTTAACTAGTCATATTATGATTATTTCACAATGTATACAAATAAAAAATCACTGTACCTGAAAATAATATAATGTCATTTGTCAATTATATTTCAATTTGAGAAACATAAGTTTGGAAGAACAATATATAAAACAGACAAACCACTTCCTAAAGCTGCCCAAATTTTATTTTAAGGTATTAAGTTAAATAAATGAAAAGACATATCATATTAATGGGTAGGAAGAGTCAATGCTATAAAAATATCAGTTTTCTCTAAATTAATAATACATTTGTTGAAATTAAACCTAAAAGCTCAACATCATGTGTACATGTGTGTGTAAATTTTTTCTGTGTCACGTGGCATGTGGGAACTTAGTTCCCCAACTAAGGATTGAACTTGTTCCTCCTGTACGGAAAGTATGGAGTCTTAGCCACTGGACCACCAGGGAAGTCCCTGTGTGTGGAATTTTTTAAAAGCGTATTCTAAAACACATATGGAAAGTTGAGATTTAGAAACAGTTAAGAAGCAATTGAAGAAAATGAAAAGGCAGCTAAATTTTCCCTAGCAAAAAGTAAAACTTATTTTAAAACCTTTGTAATTAAGACATTGTGTCCATCTGGAATAGATATGGCTGTGTAAAGCAGCATTTTTTCTCCTTCTCCTAGAAACCATCCAAAATCAACAAAAAGAGTGAAAAAATAAACACTATTTTTGGCAAAACTTGAGGACAGGTATTATCCAAGACTCCAAAGTATGTGTAAGAACAGTCCTAAGAAGCTGAGATTAGGAAGAAAATAAATAGGAGGAAATGAAGAGAAAGCAGCTCAGAGGAAGATTCCTTTGATGAGATAGCCCGGCAAACATATTCTTCTGAAAAGTAAGGGATATATCCAG